>JAZGTJ010000099.1:0-157209 GCA_036877575.1 Botia almorhae | reverse complement strand
TCGGGCCAAATTCCGAGCTCGGAGCCCTCCCCCCGGACAGCACGCCAAATACGCATCAGTGATCATTTGCGATTGCATGTTAGTGCGAACTCGTGAAAACAACTCGAAAAAGCAGACTCCATAAGCGCGCCTCCACCTGTTATACAGTGTGTAACGACACACAATCTCACACAGTTAATGGCTCTACCTGAAATAAGTAGTTTTGTATTTGGGTCACACATCCGAGGGGTCTAAGTGACACTTTACAAGCTGCTTTCAGCTTGTGATGCCTTTAGCCTTTCTCTGCGTATTTAAAATCCATTCGACTCTCCCAGGCTTTGTTGGCCATCAAATAAAATCTATATACAGAAACGCCGCTGTCTGGTCAGCCTGGAAGAAGGATGGTTTCGGTTTACGCCCGGCCGCTGACCCGATCATCTTTAACTCCGCGGGGAAGCACAAGGCAAAGAACGATCTGTCTTACATGCCCGTGTAACGAGAGATGACGGAATTCTTCTGTTGAACCCGGCGTGAGGCGTGTATGAGGAGCAAAAACACAGCCACACAATGTTGCTTTAACGTTTTCATTAAGTAAAAAAATGTTAAAAGTATTATTTTGAATGTTCTAGGAAGGTTCAAAACATACAGTTTTTTTAGACGTCGTATTTTTAACATGAAATTCTTAACAAATCTATGAGAAAATCATGTTAACCTTTGTACAAGGATCTGATTTCCTGGCTTCCAATTAAGCACAGAAAATAGTTTTTGGAACATTCCTACCTCTTGCTTGGATAACCGATTATAAGATGTTAGAAACCTGTGAAGTTTCTAACATGCCAGAAACCATGAAACCAAGAAACCATGCCAGCTGAAGAGTAAAGTCCCAACTTTACACTCAACTGTTGGCAAATAAAATAATATCAGATATACACATACAACTTGGGTCACTAATCACTGTGGCATTAGAAAAGACAGTATGTATATAAGATCCATTGAAATTTATATGCATACTGTGGTCAATTTCAATGGATATTTTATATATATATATATATATATATATATATATATATATATATAGGACCCCTGATATAGGGTGTATAAAGGAAATTGAATATTTCTGTGAGCATGCAGTATAGAATGTTCTCGATTACTACAGCGCATCCGTTTTCAACTCGTGGCACTAATGATTTTCTAATCAATGTGCCATTGAAACTTCCCTGCTAACACAACATAGATTTTAGCTGGTCTAGCGCTTCCTGGAAGAATGAGATAATGGAGGACCGGGCCAAGTGCTGGGGCTATAATTCTTCTTTCCGAATGGAAAGAGGCTGCCATTTTCTATCTTTATAATCAACAGGAAATGATATCTTGGACAATAGCACAGACAGGAATGCTGGTATGTAGCGTTAGGACACAGAAATGTGTATCATTATCTTTGTCGGCGCCCATTTTCGCCGCTGATGTGTGCGCGTGTGTGCGTGTCTTGGAGAAATAGGAGAACTTTGCCTTCCGGTCTAAAAGGGAAGGTTGTGCGCGAGCCTCACACTAAAGGCAATATCATTCTAAAAGGCATCTCGGAGAACCTCCAAATGAAATAATTTCAGTCACAAAGCGTCGTATCTCTCTCCCCAAAGCTGAGAGATACGATGTACAGGTTGACCAAAAAGCTTGGAAATCCATTGTGGAAAACTGAGAGGGTTTTTAAATGTGACACAGCCAATGTAAAAACCGCATTTGATGAGCAACTACTGTTGCCTGCTGGGATATTAAAAAAACAGGACCTGCACTGTAAAAAGGTCTAAACTTAAGAGAAAAAAATAACAAAACAACAAGCACATAAAGAGTTTTGTTGACAGGTGTTGCAGAACACAGCACAGTGAATTCTCAAGTGTGTAATGCGGTGTACACCTAATATAAAACAAAGGTGGTATGTATATAGAGAAAGATCCATTAATATGAACCACACAGCCAATTCAGCTCCATGATTCTGCTCCATCATTTACTTGCTACTGAATATAAACACAAGCTGACAGCATGTCACATCCATCAGCATTACCAGACACATGATTTAGTCAATCACTATAAATGCTTCTGTTTGTCCCTTCCCTGCAGGATCTATTGCAAGATGCTCCTACATCAAGTACCACTATTCCTCAGCCACGATACCCAAGAATCTCTCTTACAACATCACCAAGACCATTCGCCAGGACGAGTGGCACTCTTTGCGTGAGTAGCCCTTGACATTTACATTACTGCATTTGACAGACACTTTTATCCAAAGAGACTCAGAGTCCATTATGTTAGCATGTGTGTACTCTGAGATTCGAACCCATGACCCTGGCCTGCAAGCGTCATGCTTTCCAACAGGAAAGACAAATCACAGATGAGATCTCTTTAATAGCCCAGATATTTCCATCAGACAGCAATGAGATTAAATGGAGAGAAAATGAAAACTGTTGCTGTGTCTCAGATATTTCTCCCAAGACAAATCTAACTGAGCTCAGATTTGCCAAGTCTGTAATTAAAGTCAATGTTACTGAAGATTTCAAAATGAACTCAAACTTTACTCATCAAATCCAGATTATTTTAGCCACAATCTACATTAATTGAACAGCGCTGCACTATTACATTTATTTCAACAGTCGTCTCGCTTGTTTCTGCTTTTGTTTCTCCTGAGCAATTTTAGGAGAAGCATCTGAGACAAATTTCATACTTGAACTGAAATCTCCTTTAAATCTCCTGAGTTTTGAGAGAGCAACTTTTGAGCAATAAAACTTTGTGGGGGGGGGGGGGTGGCACCCAGAGTTTGCCACATAGCCTATCATACATCAGCCTGATGAAACTGCCTTAAATATATTCTCTGCAATAGAATTAAGTGAAGGGATTTGCTGTTTGTAAATAGTACAAACAGCAATCACCCCCAGCCTAATGACCTCACTACCTTATACGCTAAATCTGAGGTCATGCTAGATATGGAAGAGATACAGAAAACTGCATTTGTATTCATTTATTTTGCTTGTGCAAGCTCTCAGCAGACCCGCAGATAAACATGAGGTGATCTGTGGGTGCTCTGTAAAGAGAACTAGGGTATTTATCTCAAAGTCACATATGCCTTGTTGACCCAGTTTTGCATGGTCTCCTCTCTCCACCACATAACATGGAAATGAAGAAGGTGCTTTTTATAGAGAAATACTGGAGAACTGCACTAATGCTGAGAGTGGCCATTAGCAGGCCCACTCAGAACATGCCTGTATACATATGCCTATATACACTCATAATATATGCCTGTATACATATGCCTATATACACTCAGAATATATGCCTGTATACATATGCCTATATACACTCAGAATATATGCCTGTATACATATGCCTATATACACTCAGAATATATGCCTGTATACATATGCTTATATACACTCAGAACATATGCCTCTATAAAAACCAGTAGGATTGTTCACATTTACATGTTCTCCTCCAAAATTATACATGGCCATTATACGTTACATACTATATATATGTGTGTGTATATTTGCATACACGCACGCATGCAGTTTTGTTACGGTTTCAGACAGAGCACTAGCTCCAGCACCTGTCTGCGAACATGTGACATCAATCATGTCCTTGTAACAATAACGGTGAAATAGTAACAAAACGTAATTAAAAACTGGACGAAGGGTTTACTTGTGCAAACACGCCGGTTTTATGGCATCTACACAATGAATGCGATTCCCCTGCTGGCTAACAGCCAGAAAACATGACACCAATTTTCACTACAGTTTCGTAAATTTACACACAGAAGACGAGTGTGTAAATCAACGGCACTCGGAGGGCGTTCTCTCTGGAGAGTATCTGCTTGTCCGAAGCCCTTGTAAGGGACGAGAGCTCTTTAAAAGAAGAGAAGGACATGACGTTGCCCTCAAACAGTCATGCAGTCACACTTCACCGAGCTGGAGAGATCCGACTGTGTCAGGGGACTGGATAGACACCTCTCCTTTAACCCAAAAATCCAGCAGTGTCTCTCTCGCTCTCCTCATTTTCTCCGGCTCTAAGATGGAGGGTTATAAAACCAGAGATGCATAAATGACATGGTAAGGGAGAGAGAGACCTTCTCAGTGCAGTGAGGTACAACAGATAAAAGATGAGTTCTGTGGCAGGAAACATTTCTCAGGTTCTGTTTTGTACTTCATACACGTACTCGGTTCATCTGCGTGTGAAAATCCTGCAAGGTTAGCCAACCCAGTGAATAACTGTTCCTACTGAGGGGTCAAAGTTCGGCTGAGCAGCGGGCTTCTGTTCGCCCCTGCTGGTAAATGACATAACTACAGTATACCAAAAATATTATTTTTCCAATGACAACAAAAAAACTCATGCAATATATATTATAAATATATTTATATAGTTCACAAATAAGCCATTACAATTCAGTCTAGAGTTCAGTAGTCACAAATGAAGGACCTGGAACCTTAGAACCACTCTTTCCTATTTCTATATGTGTTCTTGTTTCATCAGCCAATCAGAATCAAAATGAATTTGATTGTCTGAGTAATATATATATATACATGGTTCTTAGACTTTATGCTTGTGAGAATCTCCCATCAAGTGCTCATCAAGGCTATTTGATGTAAACTGTAAAGAAAGATTTGACCAGTGGAAGGTCACTCTCTCAGTCAGGCTAATGTCAGGCAGAGATGCCCAATGTCCTTGTAACTGCCCGCACAACTGTTTTATTTCTCATCCAAACAAGCCAATCGGCCATGATGGATGAGTCCTGTCCCGCTGTGACACAGCACAAAAACATTAAAAACAGACAAAGAGAGGCAGAATAAACACAGATCATGGCTTTCCCCTCATTGAGTGACATTGATTTTGGAGCTAAGAGAGGTCAAAAGATCAAGAACTCTCATTAGAGGACACTGATAAGTAAATTACTCAATGTTTTAAGAAATGTAACTGGACCTAGATACCCTGCCTTGACTTCAAATTCCAGCAACAACCGGCCATGTTCAGAAGCAGATCAAAGCGTCGTATCGACACCCAGAACGGGTTTTGTTCGAGCGTTGTGTTGGCTCTCATTGTTTTGCTCGTGTTTCGCTCGGCTGAGATCCTGGACCTGACGTTTCATACAGAGTGTGAAATTGAACAAAGGCAGGTTGAAGCATTCCCCACGCTTTCATAATACCTATCCGCTCGCGAGTGACATCAGCCAAACTTCACAGGCCTGTGGGATATACACAACACTCATTTGTACCTGTCAGTCAGACGCCCGGAAAATCGACTACACCAGCAGGAAAATCACGAAACAAGACGTTGCTTCCATTATGCTGAGTATCAAAGCCAAAGATAAGACTCCATAGAAGCCCAAATCATTTGTTTTTAGGGACCGCAGATGCTTCTGGGTGTTTCAACTTGGGATAAAGGAGGTCTGGTTCAGTAACTTCTGCAGCTTAGGGATTTCGGAACATCAAAAGGAAGCGGCAAAACGAGCAGCAGGAAGCCTTCAACGAACATGACAGGAAATAATCCGCCGTGATGCGTAAAAGGTGCCCAAAGAGGCGAATTATCATCTGCGTTGCCAAATCTTTCACATCTCAGTACGCTCGTCTCATAGACTGCTTAGAGACCACAAAGAGTCAACCGTGAGGTAAAAATGCAGAATTTAGAATTTAAAGGGACAGTTCATAGTTTATCATTTACTCACTCTCATGGGATTCTAAACCTGTAAGACTAGAATTTCTGCAGTTTTAGGAACCAGAAGGATCCTGGTCGCCATTTACACTCATTATATGGAAAACGGTCAGCATTATGAATTTATTATTTATTAATAAGTGACTTTAAGTATTGTGTCCCATTGAAGAAAATCCTACTTTTTTGGGGGGCACTGCTCCTTTAAGAGTTTTTTATAAAACTGGCGTATTACTATATACTGTTATATATACACTTTTACAGGCTCGTCACTGGCTGAAGTTGTTTCTTACACAAAACCGGGTTCGACGGCTTGATTGTTGTTGTCGTCTTGGGATCTTATTGAAAACAGGATGTGTAATGACATACTAACCTTCAGAGCTGTAATTTAGTCTTTACCCCGGAGTGAGGCACACAGAGGAAATGAATTGTTAAGAGTAATTAACTGTCACTGTTGTAATCAGATACAGGATAAAGGTGGAATAAATTTGTATCTCCACTGTACTTACATGTGTACTGCCTCAGCATTAATGCTCCATGTTTAAAATGTCAGAATTCAGACGTTTTTTATTGAGGGAAATGTAGACGTGGATTATGGCCACACACCGATGTTGTGTCGTCTTAGTGCGCCACCGATTTCATTTCTCCCCGATAAGATATTTCCATATGTCTAGGCATTAATAAATTGAAATTGGAAGGGGTCTCATCATGCAGACCATCTGGGCCTGACATTAACAAGGAAGCCATTACTGCACACGCCGGCGTCGCTCGCCGGGAGGGAAAACGGCGGAGAAACGATCTCTCAGCTATGATTTGGCATTTTGACATCCGTGATCATTATATTTTGCTTCAAAGGCTGCGAGACCTTTTCCTCTGCGTCGTGGTTGGTGAGCCATCGCCAGCCATTTTGACGACTCTGATCTCCTGTCATCTTTTACTTAAAGGACTAAAAGCAGAGATAGGTTAAAGATCGGCACATTTAATTGCAAATACAGAAATGGAAGAAGTCGACGTGAAATGTTTGCTTTCGCAACCCTCTGTACTAAAACGTGACATTTTGGAGTGAAACTGAATATTTAGCGACCAATAAGGCGGGATTTTATGATTTTATTTATCAGGAATTGACCGGAAAAACGTGAAAAACGACAGGTGGTGTGTGAGTGCTTGGTGATGTCATTCCAAAAGGAATGTTGTTTAAGAGGCGGAGCCAGAAATTTCCTTTGGTTACACAGACAACTTATTTTGGATTAACATGCACTGCTTCATCGTACCAAATAAGACCTGGAATGTGTTTAAACATGTAATAAGAATCTGGTTCATAACTCTGTTCTTCATTAAGATGCTAAGAACAGGAATAATAAACTATTTGGTGAGGCACACTTGACAGGCTCCTAGTTTCTGGAGACACAACATGAAAAGACAACATAAAACAATAAATATTAGGTTAATGAGATCAGGAGGTCATTTAACATTGCAAAGGTGACCTTGTTGGCTAGCCGAGACAAGTTTATAGAAACTGACAATTGTCACTTTGCTCAGTATGCTATTGACAAACACAAAGTGACGAAGTGGTAAATAATTTGTTTTTATCTGACGCCAAACATTCCGCTGTGTAACATTTGCGCTATTCAAATCCGTATTTACAACAAGTAATCCACTCTGTACCAGATAACCTTGTCCCGATGCACAAAAAGTCGCCAGCCTTTTATGCAGCTGTATTTATATAAGCCAAACCAAAACAATGCAGTTTATTTTTATCACTAGCAAGACAAATTTGTTAAAATCAACAATTCAGCAGAGAAATGAGTGCACGCTCGCTAATCCCTTTGCTATTAATTACAAGCAATGAGTTCTTTGTCCTGCTAGTTTTAGCGATTGCACCATTTCGACTTGTAATTATCCACACTCACGCACCACATCCTCCACAGACAGAGAAACGGCCGCCGGGCGGAACTGACACCCACTTATTTGTCAAAGATTGATGAGGAATACAATCAACAGACTTCAAATTAACAAAAAATACAACATTGGAACACAACAGCCATGCAACGCCCGCAGATATAGATTCATAAACGTCACACATATGCTTGTGGGGCATTTCAGATTATTTTAAGTACCCTGTGGTTTGGCCGTGTCGCTCGTGTAATCTGTCCGACGCCCGTCTGGCGATTAGAATGTGCATGACCAAGCAGAAGTTGCCCAGTGGCTATGAATCAGTGGCTTACTTTGATCTCTAAGCTTGGATGTAGGAAGTATCCCGACACTGCAGGTGGGATTCACACTGAAAGAATCAAGCCTGCGACACTGTTTAAACAAGATAGCAATCTCCATACTAATATAAAAGCAGTATGATTCTACTGATTGTTATTTTGGGTGCGCTGTTCCTTTAAATTTTTTTAAAATCGAAAATACACACTTCTCATATATTTACACACACACTGTGCGATAAGCTCCCATAGTATGTGCAGTACAGACTCTATGAGATCTCTATCACAAATAAACTCTTTAAAGGTAACATGCCTGCAGACACATGAAAGCCGTCCATCTCAGTGGAACAAATTCGGCAGTGTTTTCAGATAGACTGAAATAGATTTTGTTTAGTCAAACGGAGGCCACTGACTCTCTCTCTCTCTCTCTCTCTCTCTCTCTCTCTCTCTCTGTGGTCCCTCTAAGCTTCAGTGTACTTGGGGATTAAATTAGGGCAGGAATTCATCATAAAGGCCTGTGGCAGAAAACGTGACAAGTGAAAAACATGGCGTCCGACAGCGGGCCTTTCTGTTTCTCTTCTGTGCTGTAAGACTCGCTGTCAAGGTCAAGCATTCGAACCCGGTTCCTTTACAGTCGTGTGCTTCTGTGTGCTTTTAACATCTTGTTTTTAAAGCGTGGTTTTGAAATATGTGTTTTTGAAATTCAAACAGAAGGAACATCCTTGAAAATTGTATTCAACAGCTTCAGGTTTACTGTATATCCTGACAGATCCAGCAGCAGTGCGGTAACTTGTGTCTGTACAATAGCTGCTTTCACATTCAGTTCAGGTCAGATTTCTGCACATTTTTCTAAAATGTATGTATAGTATATGTAAACTGTTGAACTGAATTCTAAACAACTACAGCTGTTATAAATCTGAAAGCACTTTTTTTTAAAGTTCTGTAAAATATCAATTCTATTGGGTTCCTTCTGGCCACTTAAAACAGCACCTGAAAGTAAAAAAACTGAAGGAAACATATCATTTTAAAATATTATTATTTATATTATTTTACAGCAATAACACTAATAATTATTATTACAGTTATATTAAAATTAATATGAATTGATTATAATAATAGTGGTCTGAAAGTGAGCGAGTTCACTTTCAGGGATAGAGAGTGTGAATGCTGAAGTGAAGTGAATCGGCTTCCTTTTCAGTCGATTCACATTGTGGACCATTAAAAGGGGTCGAATTAGGTTCATTTAAAGAACACCCTAGTGAAAACACCAAGTGCCCTCTGTTCTGTAGGGAGTACCCGATGTCCTCCAGATGAGCATGCAGCCAATTAAAAAAAGGGAAGGATGGGGGGAGGACACCATAACTGAGCCTGAACGTCTGTCCCACAGGAGAGCAGACTGTGTGTGTTGCTGTAGGTGATGGCATCCACAGAGACTCTTCTGGATTAGCTGAACTGCTGGACTGTAGCTGTGGCTTTCAGTTCATTAAGCGCTTCACTGAGAGAAACTTAATAACAAGCGCTTTATTGGTCTGTCCAAAGATGACACGTTGCAAAGTCAAAGCCATATCTCGACACCTAAGAGAACACTGTCTTTTCCGTATTCCTCTGATGTCTGACCTTAAAGTAGTATATTCGGGAATGCGCAAAATATTAATCGCTCGCATAAAATGCATTGACATTCTTCGTAGCTGTGTGTCTCTGTACAGTTATAGATTTAATTTTACTGGAAACTTGCTTCAATTGGAATCCGTGCTAAGAATTTTGGGTGAGTCTTGTTAAACATGTCACATGTCTCATGACAATTAAGCAAAATCTCACCCCCCCCCCCCCAACATTCCCTAACACAGTAATCTTCACTACATAATCTGTCATGAAAATAATGCCACAATGCAGCAATGTGAAATGGTCCAAAAAACGATTCATTTCTCCTTGAGCAAAATATCATTTGTGACCCGGAAATTCTCCACGGACATGTTCTTGACAGATTTAGCGTTCTGTTTTCACTTGTAGGAACAAATCCTTCACCTAAACAAACAAACAAAAAGACACAGAACATTCCGAACGAGAGCAGAAGACTAAAAACAAGAGTTTCTTGTCATAACGCAAAGAAAATGACAGAAAAACAGGAGTTTCAGCTCCGGCGTCTCATCGAGTCAGCGTGCTTGGCAGAACATTTTCAGCGTAATCACTGTCGTTAATCCACCTGATACATCACTATATTTGTCTGGGAGGATAATCCCTCGTTTTCCATGCACGAGCTTTTCCTCTGCTTCAAAAATAGCTTCATTCTCCTCAGCTTTGCCCGTGGGGCTGAGCGAGAAACTTTCTCTCCATGCATGTAGTCAAGATAATGACTAACTTAGCCCTAGAATCCAATCCTTACACATTCTTTTCACGAGCGGTTCCGTGGACAGCCGAGCCATGCTTTACATTTACACTGAAATTCCCACTGACAAGCGAAGACACAAAAGATAACGGAGCGGCATTAAAAGCTCTCTGAGGTAAAAGCTTCTCTCCCTGAAGCAACATCTTCCAGAATCAACATGTCAGTGAGCATGACTAAGTCACTATGGGCTGCCCACTCACCATAATGAGTACTTCAAGAAATTCAGGTCTCCTTTGTGTGTCATACTTTTAAGGGATAACTCACCCAAAACATAAACATTTGCCATCATTTACTCACCCTCATGTCATTCCCAACATATATGACTTTTTTGCGTCTGAGCAGCACAAAAGACGATATTTTGAAGTATGTTGGTAACCAAACCACAGTGGAACCCGTTGACTTCCATTGTACGGACACAAAACCACCGAGACGTTTCGCGAAATATCAGCTTTTGTGTTACAGGTTTGGAATGACATGAAAGTAAAGCGTAAATGATGAAAATAAAAAACATTTTGGGGTGAACTGTCCCTTTAAAAACCTGCTAAACCTGCTAATCGAGATATGACAACATAACACATTTATTGTTCATAAACCAAAGCATAAATAATAAAAATAAACAACATTAGGTCGCAATGAATGACTTGGTGTTCTGCGATAACATCAACAGCTCACAATATGGAGAACATACGCTCAACTAATCTGTGCGGTGTTTTCATTTGGAGTACAAACAGAATATTTAATGTAAACAAATGCAGCGTCTGTAATGATTTATGGTCTATCGGTTTAGGCTGAGCATCACAACACCTCTGGCTCCCTGATATTGATCAAGTGACGTTTTAACGCACACACGTTTGTGTTTTAAGGCACGACATAGACCAAATCAAAATCTAATATGTGTGACATTAATAATACATCCATCTACTCTCCTCTGAAGACCAGGCAGCCAGAATCCTCCTCATGCTCGGCTCAAAAATCCATCACGTACTTTCGTGACTAATTCGGCAGGCGTCAAATTCAGCTGTAATATTAATCAGGATTCTCTGTTTAATCAGAATATTCCAGGACTGCAGTCGTATTCCTTTCTGAGGGGAGAATCAATCTGATTATATGTTCCTGGAAAAGGCAGGAAAAGAAATCTCTGCGTGAATGAGTGTGTATGTGTGTGTGTGTGTGTGTGAGTGTGTGTGTGTGTGTGTGTAAACTGCCTGAAACTGCCCAAGTAGAAGATTCTGGAGGTGAGCCATGTGTTGGCTCAGCACCACTGCTTTCTCTCTTAGACATTAGGGAAAAGATATACAAACATTACTGTACTGTCCAAACACGGCACACACAAACAGAGATGTCTGCAGGCTACCGAACACTAATGGAATTTTTATAGACATCATTAATCAAATATAATGTTTTTTTAAAACTTTGTTTTCTCACACAAACCAAAGTTATTAATATTTAGATGTTATTAAACATTATTAGTCATTTCCACATCACTTTATAATAACTTCCATTATTAAACCATTAGCATTATATTACATTTAACAGATCTGTAGGTTGAAATACAATATATGACTATGTATGAGGCGGTTTAATTGTATTTCAATTAAACTGTAGCCTTTTAACTTTGTCCTAACAACTGCATAGCAACACCCTAGCGACCACCCAGAACAGAATCGTTGTGGGGGCAGAATCGTGCATGGGAGCGCCAGAAGCATTTTCTTTAGCGAATAGAATTAACTGTTAGAAAAGCTTGTTTTTAAAATACAAACAAGCCAAAATACATTCAGCTTAACATCACTCGAGTTAATGACGATGCTTTTGTGCTTAATAGTTCATTGATGCTATAAATGTAATTGTACGTAAAAGAAAACAGATTCCTCTTACAGGGAATTTTGTTATCTCTAATGGAACACAAATGTACCATTATGAGTTCATGTCCCCCACAACTAACAAAATATATCCCTTCAATAAGTGAGATCTGTGTTTGAACAGGACTAGAAGTGAATACTCAAATACAGTTTTGT
This sequence comes from Botia almorhae, assembly GCA_036877575.1. NCBI lineage: Eukaryota > Metazoa > Chordata > Actinopteri > Cypriniformes > Botiidae > Botia > Botia almorhae. The sequence goes on along the minus strand of JAZGTJ010000099.1, from coordinate 144,937 downwards.
ATCGGAAAAGGGTCACGTTCTGTTCCGTCCTTAATAGCTGTAGGCACGGCATCACAAAAACAGGTGCCGGTTATAGGCCAATTTTACTGCCAAGCTGGAGTTTTGGGAATATATCATAAATTGAGCACAAATGAAGGTCATTATGTTATCAAAGCAATTATCAGAAACAGCCCAAAATGCTGAAAATTTGACCATTTCAGTCTCAGACGACAGAGATTCATTCACGCGATGAATATAGCTGGCAGAGCACAATGTGCAGAACCCTTTGGTGAAATTTCACATTGGCTGTGAGATATTTGACTGCAATTGTTGTGATCCTGCTGTGGCCATCTCCTCTTATTGATCATGTTTGTCAATAAATGTATGGCACTTGTCGACCGGCCTGCCTCTCTCAACCTCAAGTCCATCAGCGAGCAGCTGCTGTGAAAATAAGCTCTTTACATAAATTTTTTTTTAAAGTATAATATATATATTTTTACAAGCGTTCAAACTCAACCGTTTCCTGTTAACCTGCTTGTATATATTTACTTGTATATTTATATTTGCTTGTATAAGAGCTACTTCAAAAAAAGAAAAAAGAAAATGTTTTGTCGAGTAGCGCACGTACTTTGACTCAATCTGATTAAGCCGTATAAGCCGTGGTGCACAAGTGGGCGCCGCTAGTTTGAATGTGGCTCGCGACATTTCCCGATCAACAGCGCCCACAACGTTTCCTGGCATCTCTACATTATGGCGCAGACACTTTGCCAAAAGGCCTAAAATAAAATACATAAACGCTCTTGACAAACATGATCCTCAGCTTTCAGGACTCACTTAGTGGACCAAACAAGTTCCCTCCAATGGCCACGGAGCTTAACATAAATTCCCATCCCATCTCATAATGACCCAGCGCTCAGTACTGACACCTCCCTAATGCTTTCTGCTGCATCACAGCCATCAAACTCTCGGCTCCAACTTCCCCCATAAAGTGTAGCAATAATCGGGTTAGCCACACTGCACAGTCTCCTCCGTCCACTGCCTAACAAATCCAAAAGTAATTTAGACTTAAAAGAAGAGGAGGTGGTTTTATGCTGTTGTAACCGGCTGCCATGTTGAATTTCACACCACTGTGTTTTGCAGTGCTCCACTGTTTACTGTCATTACATCAAATCCTGTCTCCAGCTCCAGCACATGCCTGCTAGAGACTCACCACCATGGTGAAGGGTTTAAACGGGGTGCGAAACACCTACTTCAGCACCCTCTTTAATCTGACATTAATGCTCATTAAAATTCAACAAACTTTAGCCTCGGAGCACTGAGTGCCATAATCACGAGTGAACATTCACAGAGTTAGTTAATAAAGATTTCAATGAGTTATATTTCAATTAAATGCACTGTTTATGTGCTTCTACAGTAACTCTCACTGTTTGTGAATTATCTGTTGTGGTAACTGTACTGGGGGGCATGGAAACGGTCTTCAAACTGGGGTTTCGAATTTCCCATTGATGTTTCTCTGGGGTTGTTTCCTGACTTCAGTACGAAAGTGTTTATATCTTCCTTGACTGACCTAAAAACCCCCTCATTTAATCACCTGTGTGTTGTTCCAAACTCATATGACTTCTCATATGTTGGGTAAAATGTCAGGCAGCCTCGGTCACCATTCACTTTCACTGTAAAAAAAAATTAGGGCAGCGTTAACATTCTTCAAAATTTATCCTTTTGTGTTCCACAGAACAAAAAAGTAACACTGGTTAGTTAGTAAACCATGTTAAGTAAACCGATAACTGAATGTTCATTTTTGGACACACCGGCCCTTTAAATCGGTTGTGAGTTTGATTCTTAACCTTCATAATCTTAGTGAAGTGCTGGTGGAGTGAAAAGCAGCTTAAACAAGCCTCTGTAGCTTAACACGTCCTGTAGGCTTGAGATTCTGTCACGGTAGTCAATTTTTTACCACCTTCACATTTTGTCAGAGGTGTGAGATCTCGTGTCTCCGCCCCTCAAACAGCAGGTCACATTCATGGACTATGTAGTGAACATTTGTCGTAGATCACTAAGCATGTGATATGGTGGCTTAAAGCTGCGTGCAAACACGTCATTCAAAAAGAAAGATTTATACGGACAAATATTATGAGGCAATTTTGCAATGAAATACGTACCTAAATCCTTGTCAGCTGGTTTGAAACAGAAGACATCCAGAGCTGGTCAGTAACTCAGTGCCTGTGTTAAAACAACACATATTTGGTGTTTCAAAACAATTAAATGCAACTATGATAAATACGGTACAAAAGATGTGTTTTACCTTCCGCTCCGCTATTGTTTACATGCTGGTCAACACAAACTTGCATTAGACAGACACTGCAAAGCATTTGTGTATTTACTGTAATGTCCCATTTGTGCCTGTTTGTGCTAAACTCTTTTGGACCGCATAAGTCTCAGAACCGGCCCTTTTCTCTCGTTCTAATATGATATACAGCAGCATTGTTTGCTTTTATAGCTGGCAGGGAGCTGTCTGTGGATTAGGGATTATGACTACTTGATTTAGGCCACAGAAACTCGAGATTATATCCAAAGCGTCCATGTTCCACATCGGTATAGCAGATACAGACTTGTTTGATTATAATCAGATTACGTCTGGTAGATGATGGAGATTCCCGAGGCTATTGGAAGAATACGAAGGCATGACTGCATTTATTTGTCAGGTTACAATGAAATCAAGGCTGCACATATACTGTAGGTTTATATTCCTCCTGGCAAATCTGTACACGTAAAGCCGCGGCCTTTATTACACTATAGCTTGAAAAGCATTCCTAACAAAAACGCAGATGCAGCAGACGTCGAACGCTCCAGGCTTTTGACCTACATGTCCGTTCCCCGATGATTTCAAAAGGGAACGCATCTGGAACGTCAGAAGCTCGTCTTTTCTTCCCCCAAAAAACTGAAAAAAGCAAAATCACAGATATTACTGCATTTCCTAACTGAGAGCTTTGGTTTGACTAGTAGAGGCCAGAACTACATCGTTCTGCAGCCGAAAAGCATTTTTCTTTATTAAATTAGTTATTTTTTTCAAGCAACACGTAAAGCGAAAGTATTTCATTACATAGCTAATGTTTTGCCAAAGCACACATTTTTGGAGAAACCATACAAGCATGACATCACAGTGAAGGGCCAATCAGCAGTGTCAACATGGCATGATGTCATTTAGTCTGAGATGATTGGCTCAAAAAAAAACATGTGACCAATGAGCAAAGACGTCAGATTTCAAATCGAGGCTATCTGGGAATGGGCTCCTGAGGAACATGTAAGGAACTCCTGAGGAACTTATGAATAGGATAAATGGGAACGCTAACAGACAGCTTTCTTACGCCAGAGCATAAATTGTTGCAATAATGAATTCACCAAAATGAGCCGAAGACAGGAAACGGTTTTCTGGCTGCAGCCGCCAGACACTGAACAAAGACGTTTTAATAAAACGTTCAGTAAAACGTCTTACAGCTTCATCATGACTTTTGCCCTCTGAGATGTAAATATTCCCAGCGCCTGTGAGCCCATCCACCCGAGCTTGTGACTGGTGGGGCATCAGTGTCTTATCAGCTCAGCGCATGCAGTCGAGGGACAGTCTGAAACGCCCAAGGTCAGCGCTGGCTTGCATCTCTGAAAGAACAGAAACAGCAGAACACAGCGATTCGGATGCGTCCTTTCTCACAGTGATAGCACTGCGGTCGCCAAGGGAGCACGTTTAAAGTTTCGACTTCATGTTCTTTTCAAAATTCCATCCAATGAATGTACAGGTGTTGCAGACGGGATAAGAATATAGAATGTGTCAGTTTATGCGCTTTTATGCCACGGGCAGGTTTTATCAACAGAAATGTTTACTTTGCACCCCAGGACAGCGATTTTATTTCAACCAGGGGAGCTTATTTTTACTGTAATTTTGCCTTGTTTTGAATTTGTTTTGTTAAACCTGTCAAATTTAAATTTTGAAGTACAATCGTTATAAATTCTTAAACATATATTAAAAAGTAGGAATATTCGGGCAAATTGTGACTACTCAGATCGTTGACGTTGACGAAAAAGTGCGTCACACGAGCAGGTTTTAAAAATCACCGTGGGTGACACTGCTAGCAGAATAGCTGCGCTGCTTCAGTCTCTTTTTCTATTTTAATTGTAATGAATTGTTTTTAGTTTAGAGTGACTTTAATTATATTCATGATAATGCTAATGAAGGGGCTACAGGATTTAATACACAAAAGGTTGGAAAAAACCTGCCCAGGAGATTCCACAAATTTCATGCAGGATCATTGTGAAGGGCTGAGGTACTTCTGTCACAACGGGCCCGTCGCGGGACACTGGTGGGCTTTCACACCCGCGCAGCTGGTGACAAATCATTCGCACCGATGTCAGCGTCTCGCACTTCTGTTGTGACATGTGACACACGAAGTGATGCTGCCCCCTGCGCCTTTCCCAAAAGTCTCTTGCAGCGTCAGCGCCCAGCATAATGGCGACCCGCAGCTGCTCAGTGCTGTGTAGTGCCTGCATCAGGTGATGCGGTACCGTGTGACAGCCCTGAGGCAAATCTGGTACAATTGGGAAACAAGCAAGTTAAAAGAATAGAAAGGAAGGAACCCAATCAGAATTTAAAATCAGAACTATTTGTTTAATAATATAGATAAAGCTCTGCGTCTGTCACACATTTTACCAGTGGAGTCCACTTGTGTTTAACCTGGAACTTTCCTGGCAGGCCATTAATTATACACATGCCTGTATAAATTATATTTGTGTTAAATGTTTATTAGCACTTGTAATTTAGCATCAAACATGTGGGAGGTAAACAGACCATCACAACAGGATGTTAATTGTTGTCTTTAAATACCGATGCAAATTAGAAGTAAGCCTTCTGTTTACATTCAGACTGTACAGTAAATCATACAGAAAGCCGGTAGAGACTGCTTCATTGACTTTGGTTTAATTAATTTGTTTTACAAAACATACTGTAAGATGCATTTATTCTCCTTCTGTCTGGGATTTTCAGTCATTTTAGCCCAGGAGGATTAAAAATGGATGCAATATGTTCATAACAGTGATTTTGTGGGGTGCGTACATCAAAGTCACACCTTCTAATATGAAATATTTTAATGTTTCTTGTCAAAATGATCTGTGCTATGCTACCCACATAAATAATACGGCTTATACTGTATCAACAAATGTCACATTTTTAATATCTCTAAAAGATGTTTAAGAGACACATCTTGACACTTTAAATAAAAACCAAACCGAGAACTTAAAGGCTATTAAACTGAAACCGACAACCTCAGAGCCATTAAATTTGCCTTTAAGTCCAATTGACTTTCAGTTTTCCTCTCAAAAGATCACGCAAGAGAAGGAGACGGGCCACCTGACAGCTGCGAATACATAAAATTGTGCGGCTCACAACCGAGTCCCCTTAATCGCTCAACAGCCACACTGTCCGTGCGAAAAACCGAGGCGCCATGCTAATTCCTGAGGGAACAAGTGAGAGTTTGTAAAAGCTGCTCTGTCTAGCTGATCCCCCCTCCTCCTCCTGTCTCTCTGCTTCATGTCTCTCGTGTCCTGTGGGCTTTGGTCATCTCGCTCTAAAGCTGTGCTATGACGTTTATGGAAGCCAGACTGTGCTATGGGGAATGCCGACAGAGAGAATAGGTGACAGTTTAGCGCACAGACAGGAGAGGGACCGACCATTCAAACACACCACGGGGCAGATCCTCCTTTGGGTCTTCCGTTCATTTACGGAGTGTGTGTGTGTTTATGTTCATCTGTCGTTTCCATGAATGACAGATAACGCACATCTAGGGTTTAAAGCATCACACTTTTAACCTTATGAATTTAGTGTAGTGTGTACTTGGCAAGCCCCTATGTAGACAGCTTGACACATTGTGTGTTGGGATATCTCATAGACATCGTAACCTAAAAATCACTACTTAAAAACGATTAGGAAACACAGATGTACAGTCGGTTGCTACAGATTTGTCAAATCACATGACACACGGCTGTAATTCATACAGGACACCAGATTCGTCAGGAAAACAAGCTGTCGCATGATATAAATGCAGACGACAGGATTTAAATCTAAGCGTGGTGAGCTTAGATTTCTTGTCTGAATGAGTGCACAGGGATGGAAGCACCACAGATGGTAAGAGCCCAGGCTACTGTCATACATAATGACTGTAAACCAATGAAACGAGCCCTTCCTCTCTGATTGGATGAGACAAGCTGTCTTGAGTCTGTGTTGAGTCTTCCAAAACACAGCCTTACAGTAAACGTCTATCCTTATATGGCACTGATACATAACACATAACGTTGAAGAAACGTTTGATAAATGATCTTGCATAATTTAGACCTCATTACTTAAAGCAAATACAAATGTTGAAAAATAATTTTTGGGGGGGGGTTTCTTTTGGCCTGGAGGCAACATAAAAAAAAAAATCAATCAATTCCAGGGGTGCCAAATGCACACAAATTACACGCCTCACCTTTAACATCCTATATGCATCCCCACCAAGTACAGGAAATGCATTTTTACCCAGAGGCAACATTGTGCAACAAGGGGTTAAAATGTAATCTATTTTTAGACCCAGAACCCAGTGTGTATATTAGCAATCTCTCTGTAGCCAGCATTTTTCCTCCTCCAATCATTTTCTCACGGCTTAGCCTGACGCTCAGTATGCAAATCCACAGCCGCGTGTGAACACTCGCGCGTCGGTCCGGTTGGCAGCAGCATGCAAATGCGACATCCCGTAATCCCAACACGAAATAAAAAGGAATGCGGCTCCCTCAGCCGTCGCCACGGGAGACAAACAAGAATGAGTGGCAGTAAAAAGGAGGAGAGGTGATTGACCAGGATGTATTTGCCTTTAAAGCCCTGGCGGCAAACGCGTTTGTGACTGTTAGTGTGTCACAGCACGTAGCTTCGCACATGAGAGTGTGGAGGAGCTTTTATATCTGCATAAACAATGTCAAGCGGCTGTCACATCAAATAACGGCCCCTTCGCCTGTTCTGTCCCCTGCCATTGACTTTGTGATGACTGCACAGCAAAAACAGAAGGATACAGTGATTGACAGTTGATTCCGGCTGCTTTGATGCGCTCAGCAGTTACCATTCAGTAAGGATAGGCATACAGCCTCTCTAAAGCCACGCCTCCTCCAACACACGAACGCGTAGATAGTTAGGACATCCAATCATAGCATTCAGACCGAATGCAAGGATTGGACGAACATTTTGTATTTTTATGAATATATTTGTGACTGCAAATATTTCTGGACGAATTGCCCTTTAAGTGGCAAGTCTTTGTGATTTTAAGAACAAAACAGGTATAGACACTTAACATTTAATATCATAAAGCCATTTTAAAGAGTAATGAATAGGCTTTTTTGTTATCCCATTAACAATTATAGAACATGATCAATCATATAATAACTTCTATCCGTCTATCCAATGTCATAACAAAAACCACAGAAAGCTTTTAGTCTTTGTAGCTTATACTGTACTTGTTCATCAAACCTCTCGATACAAAATGAATATCTTAAGTATCCATATTTCAAAATTGATCGTCACTGCCGTCAGGCTCTCACACGCGAGCTTTGCTTTATTAAATACACAGTCCGTGCGCCATGACGCGTTGCCTCATCGGACTCTGAAATCAAACTCCGTGTGACGTTGCTAAAATGTTAATGCTGCAGATGTTGCTTTTAAAGAAGTCGTGCACGATTTATGAAGCGGCACACTTCATTAGATTGGAAGTCAACCCGTGTTGAAAGCAGGCGACGCGTGAAAAAAACTGCACAGCTCTGGCGCAAAAGTGCTGAGTTACCGCGTGCCCGCTCTCCTCGCCGCGCGCCGATAAGGGCCGAAGAAAAGCTCTCTCATCGATGCCTTTATGCGGCGTCACACGAATCGACGCATAATTGATGTAACGCGCCGGGTTGCGGCGCTGTCTGAATGATAAGCTGTCATGGAGCCCCCGCCATCAGCAGCGCCGCAGACGCGCACGACTCCATAAAACCGCTCAACCTCGACACTTCATTAAAAAGCATGTTTTTCATCTCCGGCGCTTTCTTTCAATCTTCTCTATGAGAGCAGTGCGATTGGTGGGATTAATTCACAGGGGCGGTTGAAACGCACTCATCTAATCATCTAATCACATGCGCACGTCCTTTTTATTTGCGTTTCGCCTTTGCGGTATTATTTCTTTCTTTCATAAGCAATTCAAAGTGCTGAGGGTCAGAAAGGAGGAATTTTTACGGCTACTTATTGTAGCGGTGACCGTATACGCACGCTCTGCGACAGGGCAGATAATGGATTTAGATGGATCGGGTTGCACTGCTCCCCAGAACAACATGTTTGTGGTTGTTCAATTTGACCTCATGGTGTCTAAGATTTGCTCCTTGATTTTTCAAAGTACACGGCCGGCATGCGTCTTTTACTATGAAGCGAGCAGATCTGATTCGGCCATGCGGTCTTTATCTCTGAAACGAACATAAGGAGATGTGTTATAAAGCTCTCTTTTATTCCCGCCTATTGTTTACAGATAATTTTTCATCCTATATTTACAATAGTGCATTTAGCAGACGTTTTAATCCAAATTTATCCGAACATTCAACCTACACGTTTTCAGCATTTTTGAGAGTCAACACTGAGAATCAAGCTTGTTCATTTCGTGTAGCTCCGCTACAGATACACAGAGATGGAATAAAAGGTCGGAAAGCGTTAGTGTATCACAAAACGGAGAACTTGCCTTCAGTTAAAAAATTGATAATCTGTCAACATGGTGCATAGCTAATGGTTCTGTTACATTTTGACCACGACTTGATCTGCAAGTCGTGGCCTTGTGGGCAGCACACGACATACAACGCTGTTTTTACAAGCAGCCCCTACTTTCCTAATCCTGTTTGCCTCCATCCTGCCCTTCCTGTTTTTTCTACAGTGTCCTGTTAAATAGACACAAAGTGACAAATATAAAACATACAAATGTAAAAAAAAAAAAAAAACCGTACACTTGCGCACTACTATAATAACTTCACAATACTGCATTCAAATGTAAACTGAACATCTTATTTGGTGTGTCCTCCAGTGTATTTACTGTCACCAGCCATCTGACGACATATGCGGGCCAGAACTGTCCACAAGGACATGTTGACTTGAGCTCGGTACGGCAATTCTGTTGATTGACAGTCGATAACAGTGCAGCGTTACACAGCTCGACTGAAGTGCCAGCTGTCCGTCGCTCAAGAATTCCCACGGCGGATCCCTAAGTGAGCTCTTATTGACATTGCCATGTCCAGCTCTAACCTCTCTCTCAGCCTGTAGCCTCAGTCCATCCCCTATCACGGGCACTGTCTTTTCACAGCACTGGATTGGCAGGTCCCACGGGATTGACAGCTACTTTCAGCCAATGGGGATTAGAATAAAACGGTCAGTTGTAAATTGTTATACCAGTGAACTCAATGAGGCACATATTGAACAGAATAAGGCAAAAACTACGTTTTTTATTTTATATTTATATTTTAATATAAACTCACGGTTTAGAAAAAAGCTTCCCAAGGTATACACTATGCAACTGCGAACACGCAAATTAACCATTTCATTATTTTGTTCAGTAAATGGTGTCCAGTTATTAAAACAATTATTTTATAAAATTAAATAACAAATTTTAAGCAAAAATTCTTTAATTCTTAGCAGCCAGATTACATAAGTCAAAAGTCAAAGAGAAAAATACTGCCGATACACTTTCGGGTCGTTCGTAACAATGTAAATGCAAACAAAGCGCACTGCATTGTGGGACACGGTACCCAGCACTCTATATTACATACTATTACACAATTCTGTAGTAGGCCACACTGGTATTTTAAGCCACTATACAAAAAGTTCCATACTGTATAAGTAGCATGAGCAGTACAGTTTGCAAGTATGCCAGACTTTAACCTGTAAATATACCGCAATAAACTGTAACATCCTCTCAAAAGCATGCATGCTCTTCAAGCATGCAGGGAACAAGTATGCTGTTCCTCCAGATTCTCCCACCCCGTCTACTGTTATCTAATTTTAGCTTGCAATTGTTCTCCCCCCAGTGGCAGATGACGGGGTAATGAAATCAAGCTCTATTACCTTCAGGGGCAATTCCACACAGAAAAACAACGACACATATGTCATCCCCTCCCAAGGGCTGGAGAGTACAGCAGCTAAAACACGCACATTGATTTCAACTACCGTTAAAAAAAAAACACCAGCGACCTGCTTTTATAGATTTTGGAATCAGTTTGACCTATTAGATTCTGGGAATTACAAGCACCTTTGGAGATAACAGATTTTTATTGTCAGTGAGTAAGGGAGGAAAGATCCTGCTCAGACAGATGAGGTAGTAAAAAACAAGAAAAAAACAGAAAAACAAAGACATATCCAAAGATTGAGGCTTCAGGCAACACCTGACAATGTTTTGGGGTAAAAGAGTCCGTGTTTTGTAGGGTTCTGTGATTCTGTGCAGCGGATAAAAACTTGTGCTTACTGCAAATGAGCAGCTGAATAAGAAAATTGTATAAATATATATAACACACATGTATATATATGTGTGTGTATGTGTTTAGTAAAATAAATATATAGTCAGAGATGTAGCCCACTGGTTGTGCACGTTTCAAACAGCTTGGTGCTCATGTAAGAATTACAGGTTCGAATTCTGCAACATCTCTTGATCCTATTCCTGCTCTCTCTCTCTCTCTCTCTCTCTCTCTCTCTCTCTACCTGCTAATTCTCCGTCTCTTTTTCTGTTTGTCCTGTCAATAAAAAGACCATTTGAAAATAACAAAATAATGATCAAACAAAAGACATTTTCAGATTTAGATGTGACATCAAGAGAAGGAAGGCAATTAAAAAGAGGCTTGGCGACAAACAACGCTAGCTAATAACCAGCAAACCGGTCTTCTCACTTTCATTTGACGTTCTGTAAACTAATGAATATCGCCACCATCCGCTCTGAGTCACATCTAAATATTCTCATTCTGTGAGAAAAAATGAGTCCGTCAAATCAGTGAAAATAAAGTTGATTATTTCACAAGCAATATGAAAGCTGCGCTCACTGATATGATTTCATTTGTTCTCAAGCAGTCAAATTTGCATTGGCTTTTTGGAACGCATCTTATTCCAAACAAAGGATTTCCCCTAACAGTGACGCCACTCTCCAAAGCACCATCTTGAAAAGGTCACCGATGAAAAGACGCCTGTTTCCTTCTCTGATTCTATTGCCTGTAAACAATGCTGCCATATGACTGGAGACACGTTTGACATCATCCAAATGGCGTATTGGCGAAAGCTCTTGGTGTCTGGTTTGGCTAAGACAATGCAATACCGGTTAACATTCACAGTGATGTAAGACTCTATAGAGGCGAGTGGCAAGCAGGTTAGCAGGTCAAGCAGGTTTGCTAACTGGCTGTTAGTCCGAAGTGCCTTTAAGAAAGGCTTTGTACTTGGCGGCCATCTTGGCAATTAGCTAGTAGAGTTCTTATTCTGGGACCTCATACTAGATGCTATAGAAGGCTGGCATGCAAATCAATGTCTCCTGAGCAGGTGAAACCTTCAGTTTTCAGTTAGAAGTCAACACGTTTATCATTATCAGTTTGTACTAACATTCAACAAGCATATGGACCAAAGACTTCAGAATGGCTCATACTGGATAACAAGACATCTGCTATGAGATCTGCGTAATCTTAACTTAATTAAAACTATTTGATTTCCAATTTCTATTATGATGTCATCCACCAGGAGCATTCCATAAGCAATTAGCCCTAGATGCATTAGCCATAGACGGTACGGTAACTGCGCGTCAGATCATGGAGGAATCGGAATTCACTTCTATTAGGGGAATTATAAAGTTTAAATAGAGAAAGCAATGTGATTTATCACAGGATGTTTACCGACTGGGGCCCGATACGAATGTCGGAATGGATGTGCAATTATGCGTGAGGTGTGCGATCATTCAGGGAATTGTGTACAAATTTGAACAAGAATCTCGGCTGCTAATGGAGCTTAAATTGGGAACGGAAACGTAATTTGCTTTACGTTTGGTGCTTCCATGTGGAATATTTTCAAACGAGCTAAACAAAGACTGTAAAAATGGAAAAATAAGGCGTCAAATCAGAACGGTCCACAGAAAACCTCAGCGTATCCTTATATTTTTTTCACCTCGGAAAACAGTGACGGATCGTGTGGAAGAACACAACCTCCGACCACAGTCAGTTTCATTTAGAGAAGCGTGAAGTTGTCAGGGTGAGCCCTGAGGCGTCAGTCCCTCATTTTTGGGAATCCGTGGCATATTCCAGAGTGAAGAACTGCATTTAAACGATCTCACATTTTGGTTTTGGATGCTGGGAACCCATGAGCTTCAGTACAATCTGCACATTTTCTCCATTCTTTCTGTCTCGTCGATTAAATACAAAATCTAATTGGCAAAGATCCGTTGGCACACATAATTATACATCCCCTGCCTCTGAGGTTTTGAGAGCACACATTCGCTCGCTCGCGGTGGAACGGTTACTGTCTTCTCTCATTCGTCGCTCATAAGAGCAAGGAGAACAAAGAACTGGCAGAATCGGACACATCTGGAAGCCCAGCAGGTTAAGAACACAGAGATACGAGGAATGACAAGAATATCAAACAAAGCAGAGGTCCAACCACAGAGACTCTTCTGGCCTGTTTCCAGAATAGCTGTCAGTCCAGTATTCACACACTAGCAGTCTTTTGTTCTAGTCTCTGTAGCACACTAACTTAACATTGATTCTGAAATATGCTGACAAGGTGCTTCAGCATGCATGTACAGCTCTTTTTTTACATGTAAATAATTCCAGGAAAGGCACAAGAACGATTCCTCTCAAGCATTCGTACATTTAGCAAATGCCGTTCCATAATTTGAAGGCGACAAGCTTCCTGTGTAAACCACTCTCTCTCCTGCATTTCTCCTGACAGCTGAGAAATAATGACCGCGAGGCTAAATCGTCGCATGCTGCGTGCTGGAGACATATTTCCTGTATAATCTATCGCAATTTACCTGACTATACATACAGCTACTACCTAGTTTCAGAATGCATGCGTTTGCCTACGCGCCGGCTGGCGCCACTCTGTTACAACAAGGGCTGTATTATTATATAACAAATACTATGTGGGCTCAAGCATACTAACTTAAAATAAAGCTGCTTCCAAGTCATCCTCCCCTGAAATGTGTTGTTGTCAGCTTGATCCAGTTTTAGAGTAACGCTCTTGCATCCTAATGGTCAAAAGTAGATGCTTTATTTAAATCTGTACATTTCGCCATCTCTGTTTGAAACATAAAAAAACTTATTGCTGGGAACCGGGTCCATCATGTACTTTCTCAGTAACTGTTTTTAAAAAAAGTAAACGTTTTTTATTCATTTGTAACCCCAAAATGTTTCAGATTGCTGTTTTTAACACAATGGGTTCAAGTTATCAATATGATATTACACAAAGTCAGTGATTGACAGCCAATAGTAAGTCATTTAAGTAAATAGTAACTAAAAATATATTAATGTATGCAAGTTGTAGTGCAAGAAATAGCAAACATGCATATTTAACTGGGATTATTATCGTCATAATTATTAGGATTATCAGAAACTGAATTAAACAAAGTGAAAATATTGATACACTATCGTTAAATAAATCGCTAAAATATTGCATTACTTTGAAATATTAGTATAGTCGCACTACATTTGATTTAGTCCCTGAACTGCTTGAGTGAGATCAACACATCAGCTATTTTTTGAAGATAGAAGAAGGCCAGTAAACAGCATCTATGTGTAGTAACTCAGCAAAGATTGTCGTGGGACTGCAAAGTAAAACAGTTCCTTTAAACCTTATAAGTGAGAGAAATACAGCCATTAGACTATCAAACACTCGCAACAATCATCCGCACAGCGTTTTACGAGACACGAATGAAACTACACACAGGCAAGCTTATGAAATAAGCCACAGTCTGCGTAAGAACAACAGAGTGAATCAACTGAAACAAGTCGAATTTCTTGCCAGAAAAATGTGGCAATGACAAATCGCCGCTGTATAAACAACTGACATTTCAGTGCTCGTTTTAATTTGACCGTGATATAAAAAAAATCGAATTAATTTTAAACACCTCATGACTATTTTAAGGCAATGAAAGCTCTCGTATAACTCGCTCATCTAGCGCCGGTCTTCCCTGAAGGTGAACCCTGTGCCCTTCTGAACTTTTTCACAGTTGGCTGGTGTAAGCCTCCGTGCCCGGCGCTTTGGCCACCTCTTCTGTACTGCGAAAATTCAGCTGTGAGACTAAAAAGAGCAAACTAACACAAAAGCTGTGACCTACCCTCTAGCTAATGCATAGTCAACCCTGTCACACACAGTGTGTGGCCGCGCACTCACACTCACACACACACACACACACTGTGGGCCAGTGTTTATTGCATTATTTATAGACCTTATGAACTTTATTTTCAGAGTTTTTTTAGTTTGTGATTTGGCAACTTGCTCTGCTAAATACACTACTAGTCAAAAGTTTAAACACACTTGAGTAAATGTATGCTTCCCGTGACCTTAAAAAAATGTAACTACAGACTTATGTTGTAGTTGCTTAACGAGCACAGTTGTACTTGTTAAAGGGTTTGTTGATAGGCTAGAGAGCATCTGATTGGACCAAAATCTTTGCAGTGCAACATGAGTCATCAATATTTTTGTATTGTTTTCTCATGGCAAATGTCTTATACAGTTGCTCAAAAGAATGTCCAGAGGGAGTACACCTATAACGGTATATTTTCTAAAATGGTAGGGCATGATGCTCGCAACATCAAGGCTATGGGTTCGAATCCCAGGAAATGCACATACTCATTCTCATGTGTTATTTACATGTATGCATCTGGCAGACGCCTTTATTCAAAGCGTCGGGCATTCCAGATATACATTTCACCTATATGTGTTCCCTACAGGAACACTGTACACTGTATTAGTTTTGATAACTTTACTGTTATTCTATTCCGTTTACAGTGTACATAGTAGAATGTACTAAAAAATGAATAAAAATGAGTGTGTGTTCAATCATTTGACTGGTAATGCATTTAAAGTCTCCCAGGAAAAGATGCACATGGAAACCACAGCCATTTGGGGTCCGACGGAGGCACTCCGTTGCTTATTGACAATGAGTCATCTAACCTCGCTAATACACGCGGTGCCCTCATCAGCTCTGAGTCACGCTGTTTAACTTGCCTTATTTCTCGACGCCCACAGATCTGCGGAGGATGACCGCAGGATTCATGGGAATGGCCGTAGCCATCATTCTGTTCGGCTGGGTCATCGGAATGCTGGGATGCTGCTGGGACCGCGGACTCATGCAGTATGTGGCAGGGCTGCTCTTCCTCATGGGCGGTGAGTCATTTCCGAAAAAACAAAACAAAAAAAACAGACATGCACAGCAGCAGCTGCATTATAAGGAGAAAGCAATCAACATGTATGAAAATGAATCATATGAATTAAATGAATAATAAGATGCTGGAGGAAAGCAGATGCATAAAAATCACATGTTGAGAAATAGAAGCAATCTTAAGTTATATGCAGTATAAAACGAATAGTTAATTTCTTGGATGCTGATTGGTTAACAGTTTTTTTTTTCATTTCTGATCAAGAAAAGCTTCTACAAAGTCAATTGTAATGAAAAGGAAAACCACAATATGGTCACATTTGGTTGTTTGTACCTTCACATCAATGAAACAACGCTGTCTTTTCTGAATGCCAAAAGGGAGTCTACTAATACACGGCTCTCCTCTCAAATGCTGTAGCAGCACCCACGCATAGGGACTGTTTGAACCTACATTTCCCACACAGGTCCCCATAAAACCGCATTAATGTATGACTGACAGCCAGTAAGCCGGCGTTAGAGCAATTATGTAATATCAATTATCTTCCATCCCTTATCTCAGTATTGTTCGCGTGCGCCGAGCGTCGCTCTTTTAAACGCACCCGCGAGTTCGTCGCCTCGGTACGCAGATGGACGCATCAATCAACGCAGCTCGTGGCCTCGTTATTGCGCTTTCGGATGTTCCGTTAACGCCCGCCGAGCGGCGGAAACATCCGACCCGCGTCAGTCTCCCGGTTCCGTGCGGCGGAGACGCAATTAAGATGTGTTCGGGATTACTGCGATGCCTGAATAATGAGATGGCAATTAAAAAGGCAATTAAGATAGTAAATTATAAAGGCAGAAGCAGTGCTAAGGGTTAGATTATGGCACGCTAAATCTCCTCTGAATGTTTGCTCTGCTAGGCCATGCGAAAAATGACTCCGTTAGCCCTGAATAAACTAGCACGTTATGACAGTGTTGTCTATACAGGGACCGAACTGCCGCTGATGAACCTGATAATATACATAAACAATTGCTACGAGAGGCTTGTGGAAGTGTGTGCGAACAGGTCTAGTCTACAAATGCGTGATATTAGTGTCACCGCACGCAAGAATATAAACTGCGAGCCAAAATATAGTGAGCTGTCTACCTAGACACCCTTTTAAGGGATCAATAGCACACGGCCGACACAGGCTGTTGACAGCATACGGATTTTGACAATATTATGACAAGCTCAGTGTCAGTGAGGGTGATGTGAGGACAGTGGAAATATACTTCACTCAGTACTGACAAGTGTGAGAGAAAGTCACATTTAATTAACATTAGACTTAGTTTTACCAATATGGACACGCGTTGTGCTTTTTGCCAATTATTAGCACATCAGTTAGCTTAGCAGCAAATGCTTTTGGAATCAACTGCATGATGCAGACGCGCACAGTTGCTGCCAACACAGCGCACGCCAAGTAGGTCACTTATGAGGGTTCATTTCAGTTAGAATGCTGTCTTACAAATCAGCAGTAGACAGCAACGCAGCTCACTAACTTTGGGAACGGGCCTGTATCATTCTGTACGCTTGATTTGTCTCTCTCTGTTTTCTCAGGCACATTTTGCATCATTTCCTTGTGCACCTGTGTGGCAGGAATCAACTTCGAGCTGTCCCGTTACCCGCGTTACATATACGGTCTCCCAGATGACATCAGTCATGGTTACGGCTGGTCTATGTTCTGCGCTTGGGGCGGTTTGGGTCTGTCCCTCATCGCTGGCTTCTTCTGTACACTGGCACCTTCCGTCCAGCCGATTCCTCGCTCCACATGCCCCAAGTCCCGCCCAGAAAATGGGACTGTGTGTTAAGAGGCGGCCCCTGAAACCGCCGGGCCCCACGTGTTGAACTGGACAATGGGGACAAAAAAAAGATATAAAAAAGACCATAACTGAAGATTAAAATCATATATTCATAAACAACCATTTCTAATCTCACCAACCAGGCCACAAAAGTCATTTTTTAACCACGTGTCTGAATCTACAATTGAGTGTCCTGATGTTTAAAAGATAAAAGACAAAAAAATGAAAAAAATAAACACGGCTAATTGTAAAGATTACGTTGGTGAGCCTTTCCGTCGTCGAGATACCGCACAAGAAAACGTTTATTCGAAGTTGTGACGTTGTGAGCACAAACATGAGGATGACATGAAACTGAGGGGGAAAAACTTGTTAAATGACAAAGACAAAATAGTTATTGTGACACGGTTTGAGACATGGAAGGACGGATGTTTACACGTAGAACTGATGCCTGGAAACTGCCAATCCTTCCCTCCCTGGAGTCTATAATATTTGTGACTGGACAGAATAAGCAGTGTGTGGAGACCAGAGTCAACGCTTAAGCCCAGGAGCTCCAGGCTATTGCACATGACAGGAGAACGACCTGGATGTGATCTAGACCTGTTGTGATTAAATCACTGACTAATTGCAATGTGTCCCGGGCCCTGGAGACTCTTTACGCCTCTTGGGATCCGGCTAAAGGATTCGGTTTTGTGCGAACGAGCATCTCTTGAAGATTTTAGGAATGGGATATGCCTGCTCATGACATTATATTGCTATTGCTGTACAGCAAATTGTAAAGAAAAATTACTACGTCTAATATTCCAGAACACAAAAAATTCCAAGCCGGAAAGACACGTTTTTTGAGCATTTACTACGTTGATCATCATTGCATTCCGTTCTTTGGTTCGTATTCAAGTCCGGCTGGTATCCATGGACATTTATAACATGCTTAAACATTTATCATGTGCTTTTTGTTTTCTAGTGTTTAGAGTTATCCTTGTGAATGAGTTTGTAAGCAGCGTGGGGAAGTGTTCTCATAGATATACGTGTGTGTGAGGGTGGTTTGCCTCCGTAGGATGAAAGGACAAAATAAGTCTTCGAACGCTAAAATAATACAAAACATTAAATCAAAAACCTGCCCTGAGGGAAATCAAGTGCTGAACTGAGAATTACTGGAAAGGAAAGATGCCATATTCTGTTTTAGAGAGCTTGAACACTGCATCCCTGTAGACACAACTGACGTAGCATCTGCAGACAGAAAGACAACCCAACATCGCACTGTTCCTGCCTTAAGCTTGTCTAGGAGGCGGCATTTATTCCATTTGATGGGAACACATGCTGACTGACTTCAGAAAGCCTTTCTGCGCTGACAAAAGAAGCCCTCATTTGAATCCGACTTCCTGCTCTGTTTAACTATGTCTCTTTACACAAAGAGAACTCCCAAAACAGGATGTGGTGCGTAAATGCCTCCTGATTACAAGACAGCAGAGTTGCGGTGGGGGGGAGGGGGAGAACCTCTGTGGAATCGTGACTTCAAAAGGTGGGCGAGGATTGGGCGATAATGTTGAATGAAGCGTAAGCTTAATACAGTCTCTAAGCCAATGTGTAATTGGTTCGCTCAGAATCTCTAAGCCAACGTGTGATTGGTTCCCTCTCTCTTCTCATGGCCCCCGATCGCTATAGCATTAATTTCATACTCAACCTTTTAACTTCACACGCAGTAAATTAATAAACATCCTCTATAGCAGCCATACATGTGTGCCACAATGTGACACAAGAACCATCGGTCAAACGGCAGGTCAGTTCGCACACATTCAACCTCTCCAACTGGTTTGCTATGAGAAAGTTCATATCTGCCGGAAAACCACGTTTACAGATTTCCATCAAAGAGAAATTTGCCAAACAGGATCTGCTAGCATCTCGTTTGCTTGCTTTCTTCAGTTCTTAAGTTATCAGACCGGAGATGTCTAAAAACATGTTGCCATTTTTGTCAGTTATGAAAACGGTCTAGTATTCACACGTCAAGTTCACCCCATATTGCTGCTGTACCAAGCATGGACGTTGACAGAGATTTGAATTATGTGGCTGTGAAGTGTTAAGGTCAGTGTTAAACTCCTAAGAACGAGTTTTTATGTAAACAAAAGACTACTGGCTTAAAAAAATGGACGCTTCCTGTTTTGTCAACACAGAACTGATTCTTATCATAAATGAACCCCCTTTACATCTTTACTCTGCATTGATGAAATAATGGGCTTCAGTGAGAACACGCAAAAGAAATTTAGGGATGTGCTTTTACTTTGGGAGGTAAGAACACTCTAGTTGCATGAGATGGAAACTGAGCCCACGGCTGGCCATGAAATTACACAATGTCATCCAGAACTCTGCAAGATTTTTCACACTTCCCAACACCACCATACTGCCACCATACAACCCACAAATTCCAGAGTCCTTGATTACTGTGCAGAAACAGAAAACATATATTAATATATATTAATAAACATATACTAACAATCTGTTTTCAGAGGCATCTTCTAGTAAGCCCATCTGGGCTTATGTAAGAGTGTATCTTGACACACTTAGGAGGAAAATGTTTATTTCTGTCTACAGATTACAGGCATAGATGCATTGATGACCAGCCGCCAGTTGCAGGACACATTCGACTTCATATCTTCGAATTAACCCAAAACACGTCCAAGGTCCTACTTCAGAAGTACATTAAATAATATTTAAACACCTCTTTCAGACTTTCTAAATTTGTTTCTTAGTTCAAAGCCTATTTTTACAGAAAGGCAAAAAGAGAGAGGCGGTACCATAACTGAGTATAAAGAGATCAAAGAGTATCTGAAGGGCAGACGCTAGTATTAGATGCCAAGAACACAATGTCCAAAACAGAAAGCCGGTAGTAAATTGCATTTTATAAGCTTCGTATAGATCATTACGATGTTTATAGCTAAACATTTCGACTCACGAAAGCTGTGGCAGTGACTAACAAGACAATGCAAAACCAACACTTGGTGGACATTTTCAATAAATCTCCTCAAAGTTAGAAAAGGTGTTGGGTGTTTAGGGTGACAAGGGGCTCAGGATTAGGATAAAATGAGCACACTCCATTTTAGAGTCATACAGTTGTGTTTACATCACAGCCAACAGTTGTTAGCCTTTGTTGTTTTTTGTTGTTTTTGTTGGACGGGGTGCGTTTCAATGGGACATTTTTCTGTCTTCAAATGTGAAAATATAAATTAAAGGAGCAGAATCTGTAAAACTGCAACTTTCATTTTTATGGTACACTGAAGCCGAAAGGTTTATCGAATCTTTTTCATCAGTAACGTGTCTGTCGAGTACCTGAAAAAAATACAAAACTGTAAAAAAGAAAAAGTTTAAGAAAACAAAAGAGAGAAAATCCTGGAAATGTTAAAACTGTGGAATGTAATATCATTACAAAATAAAATCTCATTGTTGTGTTTATTTGTATTGTACGTTTACTTTTCTACTGTACTTACCTTTATTGTTTAATATTTCCAGGCAGTCGCAAGGCATGCTGCCAAATTAAACTACAAGAAAATCTGTTTAACTAGAAAAAGAAACAGCAGGTGAAAAATGAAATGAAATCGCAGGACGGGAGTCTAGCGTGACATAACGATCAGTAAAGTTCACGCCCTGACATTTTAAGCATGTAAAATCACCATGGCAACAACTATAATGACATTATTATCTGATCAACTGTGCAAACCCGCTGAACACAGATCCAAAGAAAGTAGACATAGAAAAGAACAAGGATGAAAAAAAAATCATCGTATGTGATAACAGCAAGTAAAGTCTGAGGGAAGCCGCTTTGATGGACACAATTACTAACTAGCTCTTGTAGGCCATATGTTGGCTGCAAAACAACAACAAGCTCTTAGATGAAAGCTTGTGTTTGAAGCGTAATGAATATTTAATGAATGCATACAGAGGGTATGCGCGGCTGTAAATAGCCACCACTGATTATGAAGGGCCGGCTCTTGTTCAGAGGAACAAGAACCACCAAGCCTTCTTGAGACAATGAGTTCTGACCTGCTTAAGACAACTTGGGTCATAGAAATAGAAGCACTTTATCGTTTAAGAACATTTAGCTTACATTGTTAAGAGATGCCCAGACTACAGTAGTGTCAGGTCTTATCTGGTTAAACTAATGATATTACTTTATTGTAAGCTGAAGCGTGTGATTATTTTTACTGCTGAAATGCGGTCTTCATTCCCTAAATTTACAGAAACTCAGAAAATAAGACACCTTACAAACGTCTAACAAAAGTATGGTTTCAAAACATTACACTGTTTAATGGAGCATCCCAGCCAGCCAGGCACAGCAACACTAGCCCAAACAATGATACTCAATTTGTTCAATGGCCCAATATAAGGCAGGGGCTGCAGGGATAAAGTTTGACTTCTCAGTATGTTCAGTATGTGCAAAGAGAAAACCTGTGGGAAATGTTCATGGCATTTATCGGAAACAATTTTTTCCAAATAATAACAATTCCAAATCATTGTGTATCATTGAAATATTTCAGATATATTCCAACAGAGCACTGAATGTTCTATATGAGGGAGATGTACAGGAGAAAACCTATTAGAAATAGCACCACAACAATCACACACTTCAGCTTAAAATCTTGTTATATATACATATAAACAATACAAGGTGATTAAAAACCTTGTATTGTAACAATATAAACAATACAAGGTTTGCTATACATAAACAATACCAGGTGATTAAATGTATGACTGGCAGGCGATTGTTCAGCCTCCATATATTGACATCTTAAATTGGCTTTCAACTCGAACACTCAATGTATTCTACTTAGGAATGCATTACATATTTGGGTCATAACTTGCACTCTGGAGAAAATATAGCCAGTTGCTGCATATTCAGTATTGCATATTTGTTGGCAGCTTCCACTGCCAATTAGATCAGCACTGCAGTAATTTACGCACAAGAGCATGACAGAGTGGCTCTGCTGAGCATTTGAAAGCAAAGCGCTCAGTAAGCTCACTGCGAAAGTCTAATGCACTCTTGACATTATCTGGGAGCTGCTGCCTCTTTACCGAGATAAAGTTAATTGGCCCGCACCGAACACATTTGAAGACTTGTGGACAGGAGGTTGGTATTGACACCCACTAGAGTGAACAAAATTAAGCAAGTGTCACAAACCCTCTCTAACCCTTTTCTCCCTAATCTCTATCAGGGTCAGAGGAACCAAGTTTGAAGGAGCAGTCGTGGACAAGCATTGATGCAAAAAGGGGGATGTGTCCAAATGTGTGAGAATGTGACAAAACCAAGTGCTGTCAAGGAAACTGGCTGCCCATTTTTGCTATTCACATTGACTGTAAAATCTTGTCTTTTATGGAAGCTGAAAAAAGGCTGAAATGTCTTAGCTGAATGCAGACTGGGGTAGCTTTCCCTGATTAAACTTAAATGTCATGCACAGTACATGCCCTTGTATTCATGTGACCATTGAACAAACTGACAAATGCGTTTCAGCTGTACAGAAGGAAAAAATAGTTGCCATAGTGATAAAAGATCTCTGCATTAAATTCTGTACTCCTGGCTTCAGAGAGCAACATTTAAACATTTAGCAAACATTTAAGTACTATCATAATGTACAGCGATACATCATACTTTACAGAATTTAAGCTACATTGCCTTTCAGTAAAAGAAGCTGCCAGGTCACCTTCATTACGTAACTGTAAAAAATACGTTGAAATACTGCTGCCATTTTATCCCACAGTTAAAATGAATTAAAATCAATGAGGAGTGTCAGATCACAACAGAAACAGCATCAGTTTGAATCCTCACCCTAATTACATAATATTGCAAGTCATTTATTTCAATTTCATGACACACACATCCAGTGCAGATGACCTTCTGTAATGCCCACATCCAGACGATAGACACTCCCGCCACAGCAATCTCAGAAATCTATCCAATTCCATCCACGCCGTTACAGGGAGTCACAGACACCTGTTTAAAATGGTATGTTATCAATGTTAAAAACTGTATATTAAACATTGCCTCACCATTGTTTTCATTGTTGACAGACAGAATGCATGAAAAACAAGAAAAATAACTTCAACTCAGACATCAAGCACTTTCTCGTTTATTTAAGATTTAGTTTTTATTTTCCTCCAGACCGGTAGAGAGGTACAACTGCTTTAGCTCATCACTTTTAATCTTACATTTCAGCACTGTGTAAAACCCAGAGTTAAACTGTACTGGTTTTTTCTTGAGATTTAATTGATTCATTCCTCTTGAATACTGTTGAATACTGAACAGTCGGCAGGAACCTACACAGCTGATACAGGATTAAGACCATTAAAAGAACCGAGAGGGTGGGTTTGGTCAAGTCGACGTGACCAACAGTGTTCCAAAAGAGACCCTGTGTATTGCCAATTTTTTTGTTGCCCAGTAGCGCTGCTATTCCAGCTTTCTTCATTCTACCACTTAAACGCAACCACTTTGCTTAACCAGTGTAAAAAGTCAAAAGTCAAATGTGCAAACAAATGTCTACAGACACAAACAACATGGTCACATTTCATTACGCAAACCTGATTTTCTCTTCTACGACATGATGGTTCATATGAACACAAGTCAAACTACTGTTTTAAAAAAGCCAATTTCTGATTCTTGGCAATCATTCAAAATGACCCCTTTACCCCGAATAATGTCAAACACCAATTTTTAATCACATGAAGTAAACCATTTTTGTTGCACAGATGAAAGTTTTATGCTACGCATTCGCACTTAAAACATCACCCCACTCAGTTTTGACTCTAGATCTACTTCCTAAACCTCCGTATACCTCACATTCCTTCAAGTTTCTTCAGGGAGCATAGTTTGAACATACAGTAAACACTGATTAGGCCACAAGATTGATTTGCCCACCAGACTAGGAGAGCTAAACAGGTTGCCGCATGGCGGCACCCCATGTGCTACAAACGCCCCACGCTTGAAGGGGTCAGCGCTTCCCAACTCTTCAATGCAACAGCCCTTCCTCTATTTCGCAATGCACCGCCCTCTGATGCAGAGGTTAACTGCGGCGTTGCAATCTAAGTGGAAGACCCCCTGACCAAATTGGCAATTTGGTGGGGGGGCGGGTCATAGGCAAAGGTCTGCTAACAAGGCTGAACTCATCACAAAGTGCACCATCTACAGCAGAAGTCGCATTTTTAAACGTTACGGCCATATAAGCCATAACCACATTCAGAGCGAGCACCACATTTACGACCCAATAAAAATGCATCTCCCTTTTAATAAGGGTAGAGAAAGGTAGAACAAAGGTAAAGGCTCCTCGGGAAAAAAAGTGCTTATACTTTTTGCTTCCCTACCGTTATGCTTTTGATCCTTTAAAATAATGGAAGTACCCTTTTGATCACACTGAAAAACTGAAGCCCTGTTATTTCATTTTTTTGGATATCTACTTGATTGCTTAGAGTGGCATGGCTTTAAGAACCTTTAAACCTCCTCTGTTGTGCAGATGATGAACAGATGCTGTTCTTTTTGGTCTTGCTTATAAAAGGCAGAGTCTCATTTCTAATCAAGACACTTTCTTTGATTCATTCCATTGTTTTAATGGAATTTCTAAAAAAGATCTGTATACTTGTATGCAAGCAATGTACGTTACATAGAGGTCAAAATAGTACAGTAGAGGTCAAATTTATGTATTACCGCTCTGTATTACTAAGGAGTTTGTTTAAGCCTCTAAAAGATCTCATACCTGACACTTGCTCATTATTCTTTGCTGCATGAACTGGTTTGTTTGAATTAGAATTTTGAAAGCTGGGACACAGCGCTACAGCAACAAGGCAAAACACTTGACCAAGAGAAACACAAACAGAGGAAAACAATAAAATGGATGAAAAGTTGAGGTAAAGAGAAAACGATACATAATTGTGTTATTTTGTTAATAGGTTTTAACTGATTCAACTGTTGTGTTTGTTGGGTCTTCTTGGGAAAGGGGGGGGGTTAGATTTCACAGTTCTTAATGACGGTCCATGCCGGCACTCTGTAGCAGATCTGGAGCGGTCTGGGCCGAGGATCTGAAGGCGCTCTGGAAGCCTGGGGGAGGTGAGTGGAACTGAGTGCTGGGGTTGGCCGAGGCTGTGGTTGGATATGGGGCCCAGCCACCTCTGTGAGGGAAATGGGCTCCGAAGGGGCCGCTGTGTGGGGGCTGGGGGGGCATTGTGGTGCTGGAAGGGACGTCCATCTCTGTGAGTGTCTGCAAGGATTTGAGCCAATGTGGAGGATTGTCGTCCTGCAGAGAGTCCAGACTGTTGCCTGAGGAAGCTGGAATACCTGATGGTGGCAAAATAAGGAAAATTATTTGGGTTACACTGATTTAAACTTAGACCTGGTCAATGACTTCTATCACTCTGATGTTACAGTATCTGCCTTTTTGTTTTTCCTTTTCCAGTAAACATTCCTAATTTTCCTGACATGACTGCTCTGTTGTACTGGACTGTTTATGCTCACATTCTTGGTGTTGTTATGTAACCTTTTACCACGGTTACGCACTTCTGTTTTTGAGTTTTAGCATTAGCATTGTGCATTATAACAAATATCACAACTTGAAACAGGTCAACATGCGTTTAAGGCCACAACAGGCTGAATGTTTGCTTGTCGTCAACAAAGCCATTGTTCTTTATTTGGTATCATGTTGGAATCCATTTAGACGGTATAATGGAATAAATGACCAAGGAAACAGGGCGTTTTTGGGTGCTTTTTGCACCACTTAAAACATCCCGGCATGCTGGGAGCTATTAATTACGAAGCCCCTGCGGATGATGGATGCTGCAGGCATCCGCTGCGAGCACCCAGACAACAGCCGTGACATCCATACAGATTGGAACCTTAACCTTAGGGAGCTATAGATAAGACATTGCTATTATCCTTTACCCCGGCAGAGAAAAATGGCTAAACTTTACTTAAAAGTATTGATTACTCACAGCTGTAGTTATACAATTAAGTTTTTCTCTTGGCTCTCTCTAGCCCTGTTCGGAAAGAGCTATTTTTACCTGAACAAACGATAAACGATACATTAGCATTTCACTTTGTACTATGTGATTTTAATTCTGTAGCTCAATTTGTAGAGCATTGCGTTAGCAACGGAAAGGTTGTGGGTTCGATTCCACAAGAGCGCTTCATATTGTTCACGAAATATCTGCATCACCATTTTGTGTATTGATTGCAGGTCTATTTTTACTACTATTGTGCGATATCACCCCATGAATGCTTTTAAAGACAATTTAAAAGCGCAGGAGATCAACCTGATCTGAACGAGTGCCCTCTTCTGTGGCTTTACACATCTGACATTTTTAGCGAAAAGGTTACAGAACAAATGTTTAAAGGCCCAGATGCATTATTTATTTCAGCTTCCTTTCAATGCGAAATGAACGCGTTACTTGTATTATTCTTCATAAGAAATAATGAACGACAGGACAAAAATGGAAAACGGGAATTCACAATCTTTTTATAAGAACGACAGCTAATTATTTTAATTAACTTCAGTGTAAAGGTACTTTTAGCCCATTTCTGCCTAAAAAACGAGGGTGAAAATGCCTGAAAATAAAGACTTAAAATGAGGCCTGAATAAAACATTTTAAAGCGGTTATAAACTGCTGGCAACACCTATGAGGTAATTTTGTCAACTACTAGCAGTACACTAGCACATAAACGGCTTAAAGCTAGCAGACACGGACTTAAACTCCAATTTTAAATTATATACTTGGCACTACTTGTGCAATGTCACCCGATTAACATCCAATATTTATATTAAAAAATACAACAAATATTAAAAAAATACAACAATAAAAAAATCAGTATTGGCTAATAATCGGTTTTGTCACCATACACACAACTCTGCCTTACCTGTGATGATGGCAGGGTCCATCCAGCTGGCCGTGCCGTCCCAGCTGAGGCTGTGTTTGATACCGCCTGTGTGGTTCATGCTAGAGGAGGAGGAGGATGACGAAGAGGAGGAAGATGAGGAGCTGGGCAGCCCGCCGAAGTTGATATTGATGTTGGGTAAAAGCGCTCTGAGCCCGTCCTGCCATTCCTTCACATTTAAACTTTCTACCGAGCTGCTGTTTTCTGTAGGACATCCAGAAGTCCATGTGTCCAGATCCACAAGAGACAGAAATAGGTGACCGGAGAGATGGGCAGGAAGAAAACAGGGAAAAGACATTTATTAGGTTACAGCCCTAGAATCACAATATAATTTAAATACACTTGCACTTCCTAAAAGGAAAAGTGTGCAATTTGAGGTTTCAGGCTTTGGTTCTGTGCATCAGAACTTCTTTGCTGTTGTCATGACGCTCATTGCACATCTTGCCTTCTGTCGGCTGCACACCAAAATCAACACAGTGGCATGTAGTGTAAAGGTGTCTTTGAGGAAGGAGGAAGTTCAGTATGCAAATATCACAAAAACATAAATCGCTCCGTTGCATTTCCATTCGTAACATCGAAAGTCAATGAAGGATTTTTCAAGCTTAAAGAAATTTCGGGTTTAATTTTATATAAGCCAAAAATAAACGCCACTTAGACACACTTTGTTTTTATTACGAATGCGTGAACAACAACAATACGGGGCTATTTTCATTCGAATCGTTTTATCCCTTCATTTACTATATCAAATCAAAACTGATGAGCGAATTAATAGCCAAAATAGTATTCGTGATTCATACTCAATTCACCAATAACAGGTGATCCAGGGCCTTCTAATGGAGGAATAATCATTATAAAGCTTTTAAACGTCCTGTTATTATTCAATTAGTTTCACATTTATTTTTCCGCATGTCACACTGGAGGAGAGACGTGACGCTTTAATAACGCGGAGCTTCCGTCGACTGGACCTGGGCCAGAACGAACCTTCTCGCCGTCAATCAAGGCAACGTTTCTCTAAGGTTTGCTTCCGACCACAGGGAGAGAAATCGAAGCAGTGGGGATGAGGGAGGAGGGAGGAATTGCAAAGCCAGGGAATGGGGTGAGGGAGATAACAACCATGGCCAAGAAAAGTCTTGAGCCAACGCGCTTGACTTACAGCCTCTACCTACCTCAGCTTTCCATATAGGACTGGTGGTGGGGATTTTACACAGAATCATAAACGTTAGTACTGGCTGTATATGACACGTTTACGATATACTTTAAATGAGTCTGGTGTTGGTATAACATTAAAAAAAGATCATGAATACTGCAGTGATTTTAATGCGCCGTTAATTGGGCCATTACGTTTCTTAAAGACCGCGCCAGTACGCTAGTTTTGTGTCACAATTTAACAGTGTGAGAGTGTTTAGACAGACTTTTAAAGCCATTTATTACATAGATAAAAAAATATTTTTAAATCTCTCATTCAAGCCTTTGCTAAAATGCTGATATAGAGCTGGAAAGTTGAATTTAGTCTTTAATCATTTTAGTAACTTCAATTGCGTCATCACGAAAAGATTTTCAACTGAATTTAGCTGCGTTGTCATTTCTGTGCTTAGACATGCATGTCTAACGAAACATGAAATGTTTAGTAACCATCTCACTAAAATATTTAGTAATCATTTTAATGCTACTAAAGATACTTCTTGCATTACACTAAAATATTGTCACCATTTTAATACATTTTAAAGCAACCAAAACACACAAAAAAATCTATACTAAATATAGTCAGCAACAACTCGCATCACACAAAGTAATCTTAGCATCAGCAAAACATGAGTCTCTCGGTGCAGCATGCCAAGATCTTCAGACAATAGAGACGCACCCTGCCCGGACACCAGCAGCATCGATACTGCCAAACAGGTCATGTCTGTAATTGAATTATTTTGCAACACGGCAATTTTAGAAGCAGATGGACCTCCCCCCTCGAAGCCATACGACGGACGTTCCTCCCAAGCGTGGGTTCGGTGCAGCGTTCAGGTCAAACCACGGCTGGTGCCATAAGTCGGTTATGTGTTTATTACTCCACGAGTCTGTTAGTCTACAGATTACAATCGGACTAAATGAGACTCTACTGAACTAGTGATAATGATGACAGTCAAACCGCACTGGATAAATGGTTATCAGGGATCAAACACAGAGGATGTGACATGTTCACTTGGTCACAGCTAAACTGGTTCTCTACTCGATGCTGACAACCCTGTGCTGATAAACAAGCCGAGTGCAAGAACGAGCCAGTATGAGGATCTCGACATTCAATATCTTGAGGGGCACCAAGTTTAATGAAACACCTCTGGAAAGGAAGATAAGATGAAGTGTTAAATAATGTGAATAAGAAGTTCTTTCCAAACCTCCCCGCAGCTCTTCGTTCAGACCGGAGCGCGCTCGCCCGGCCAAGTGTGGCAGAAATTAACAATCGTTTACATGTGCATGCGCAGATAAACAAGTGTCAGGATGTTTACGTACGACAAAAGCAAAAATCAGAATCATATCAGCAAAGCGAAGGAAGCAAGTTTTCCTTGAGAAGCTGAGAAGGTTGAAGAGTAGGCCTCAGCGTTCGCTTGCGGCTCACTTTGCTGAAGTACCGATTATTGAACCAATATTGAATCGTTTTGATATTCTATGCAAATGAAAGTTAACTCTGGCAGTTTGGCTGGTTAATTAAATGGCCTTTGATTTCAATTTATTTTGAGTAAATATTGTGAAACAATCTACCAATCGGGGCTCAAATTACGAAGCAATTCTCGCAATTGGAACAAAATCTAACTGTTAGCCAAACAGATATTGACGCCTACATGACGGTATTCTAATATTAACAGAATTTGCAACAACAATGTTAAATAAATCTATAAATGTTTAAATCTATAAACAACATAAGTTTGTAAGACATATATATATATATACACGTACAAGATTACTGGCCTGATGGGACAGCTTGCCCAAAACATACTATAAGGTTGACTGCTGTTTTTAAACCAGATTTTTTCCCTTTCTGTGAAGCTAAAATCTAAATTTAAACCTGAATCTTTTGGGTAGCAGAAATTCTCACACAAACGCACATAACTAACAAGACTGCATGTGTCGGCCTTCCGGCCTATTTTGGGATTTTGACTCGTCTTCGTAAATAATGCAGTGTTCTCCTCCCAGGTCCCGGGCAGCTGCATCCTCTGGAGGACACCATTTCTAACAGGAAAAACCATTTCTCTCATAGAGACACATGAACAAACAAACAAACATAAAATACACTGCACTGCACAACAGGGCCAGACATGGAGCCAGTAGTATTAAAACACGGGCCTATGCTCGTTATTCATAGCTTCTAATAAGCAGTGAAAAAAATGCTTTCAGTTTTGCTTGCCTTCTTTGTGCACCAATGAAAGTACAGTGCAATCTAATCTAAAAACGTAGGAGTAAACGCAAGCTGAGAAACAAACAACATGTTAACTAATGCCACGCTTGTGTCAGAAGATTAAGTGGAAGCCTATATTTTTAAACAAAAAGCCCTATAGCTAGACCGCGAGGAAACACACTATTCAAATGAACTAAATCTCTGAAATATTAAGAAACAACGTACAGCCAGTCATTATTGCAAAACAAATCCCAACAGGGTGATCAGGACCCTGAGAGATTTGCCTGATGCTTCCGCAATATTTAGGTTTCTTGTTTTAATCGGACACTTTTGGGCGACAAAGTCTACCAATGATTTGCTGAGCATACGTTTTAAAACAAAAACCTCTAAATTTACTCAATTCTGCGATTAACCAATCAGAATCAAGCACTCCAGACTGTCTGGAACTCAGGACAACCTGTTTATAGATTAGATTAGTGCTAGCCACTCTGGACAAGAACTCTGGTGTCTACAGAAAAGACGGTCTTGCAAGCGTCTTCAGCGCAGAGATTTTCTTGTCTATTTTGTTAGGGTATCAAAAAAGAAGCGAGGTTTTAGGATATTGGAGATTGGGATTGTACAGCTTTGCTCCTTGCTGACAGGTTCAGGAAAGAGATTTAATAAAATGTCAAACTGTAGCCTCTTACCCCGGTCTGAGCACTTTCTCCAGAACTGATATTTGATGATTTTTTGGGCCATTGAGTTATGGACCATTTCAAGATCCAAAGCAGAAAGTAAACACAAACACAGACGGACTTTGTTTAGGCTTAGCCAGTGTGCGTCTTTTCAATTCAAATTGAATTACACTGGCTAGACAGGCTACCGTTAATAAAAGCACTTATCGCCCTAGGTGGACATCCACACTTAAGTCCACCTGAAACACCGTAAAAAATTACCCCAAAAAAAATGGGCCGTTGTACAGTATTAAACCCATCAGGCATTTTCCACACTGCCGCACAGTTGTGAAGATGCCCTCAGGAAACCGTCATTATGTGTCCTGCAATTTGTACAAGCTGCAAATCTGACACTGAGCTCAGTGTTATACTTCAAATCATGAGGTTTCATTCCAAGAAAGAGCCCTTGGCAATCACCAGAATATTCTACGACACAGACATCTAATGATGTGGCGTACTCATGCCCGTTCTGAACGCTGCCAAAACAGCGCCACACTGCCACCAAGTGCCCACATTTGAGCCATATACCCATAACGCTATATAATGAAGGCTGTTATACGTTTTCAATTTGGTGTTTTTAAAGTGCGCATTGTTCGTTTGTAAACTATGAGGCAGATGCTGAATCATCACACCTGACTGAGGGACTTATTAACAACTCGCTGCAGTTTACACATCACCAGCCGTACAGATGGAAACAGTAAGAAAAGTAACGAGTTTGTTTCCAATTTAGATTCCACATGAGGAATTTAGTTCTGTAATGATTCTGGTAATGATTCTTTTAGTAACTACGAAAGAAAAAAAATAGAACAAATGGACTCTTATTACATTTACAGTCCTCAGCAAATGACTCAATGGAACAGTGATACAGAATCCAAAGAATAAACATTTACCGCAACTAGACCCCACCCAGCTGCCTTTATCATCTTTCTTAAACCCTTTTATTGGATTAAGGTTGCCCACAATGTACGTCACATGCGCTACCTCGTGCAAATTGTCATAAACAAGAAAAAGTTGCGTGTACAGACTTTTTAATCATTGGGAAACAATGAATCACTCTGAAAGCTGATAGTTGATCGTCATGACAACTGCAAAGATCTAAGAGGTTCTGATATTTTATTACACATTCCATCCGTTTTATTCCTAAAAAATTTTGGAAGTTCTTTAAACATAATTTGTTTCCAGCATCTTTTTTCGCACAAACCAGATGTGTCTTCAACAACAATGGTATAATGGCACTTAGTCAGGTGAGAACTTCACACCTCAGCAACTGTATGTACGTACCTGTGACAGTGATACCTCCGAGCCCCATACTGTGATGTTGTTGCTGTTGCGGTGCCAAATTCAAGTCCAAAAAGCTGCTGTGCTGCGCAGCAGACGAGAGCGCTGCACTGTGGCCACCAGTGTGATTCAAGTGCAGGAGGTTATTGCGCACGGGCATGCCCATCCAACTGTGTCGCGAGGTCTGTGTCTGGCCGGGAAAACTTAAGGAGTTGTAGACAGTACGGTGCGGGATCTGGGAGAAGCCCCGTGAGGGCAGGCTGGAGTTCAGGGGGAAGTGTGAGGGCGCTGGGGGCTGAAGCGGGCTTTTCACAGAGGGGGAGTTGTGGAGAGGGCCAAGTAGAGACCCATGTGGAAAGCCTGGCGCTGATGTCATGGTGCTCGTGGGAAAAGAGCCTTTGTCTTGCACGTGGAGCTCTTTTTCAATGAGGTCAGCAAGAGCCTTACGGGTAATGTCAAAGGGGTCAAAGCCAAGGTCGTCATCCTGTTGCTTGGTCGACGAGCCGAAGCCGAAGGCCGCTTGCCAGTCTGTGGAGGATGACACTGGTATGGTCTCTGTCAGAAAGAAGACAAATTGTTTCACTTTCAACAATCACGCTTTCATGCAAATGAAACATGGTCACGTACACACACACACACTCAAAACCTTCTACCTTTTCATTCTTAAAACAAACAACTTAAACTGCAGCAGGTCTACAGTACCTGAGGTGAAAAGGCTCTGTGGTTCTGGGGTAGTGGGCCAATCTGGGTTGTTGTGAAGGGAACTAGGAAAGCCGGGCAGGCCACTGGGGATTGGATTAGGGTGCCGAAAGTTGCTGTTGTCTGAAAACAGCGACTGTGACTCTGCTCCTGCTCCTTCAAAAGGCGATCGTGTAGTCAGCCCTGCTACGCAGATAGGCACCACTAGAGATGGCTTGCTCAGGCCAGGAGGCGGCGATGGAGAGTCGCTGCCGGAAATCTGATGGGTTTAGTCGAGAATCAACTATAAATGAGCAATTTGATGGAAGCTATGAATTCATACACACATTGTTGCTGAAAAATTATGGCTAAATGTGCAAAATGAAATGACGTAACTTTCAAAAATGTATTTTTACAATTTCAGCAGAACATTATCTATGTTAGCTAGCTAAACGTGGGTAACAGCATTGCCTTCAAATCACAACAACAATGCATCAAATAAACAAATGTTAAAGTTTGTAAGGCATAGAAATTTATCATGCAAGCATTTAACAAACTGCGCTAAAGAACATTCAGTAGTGTAGTCGTAAACTTACTTGTTGTGACGTTTCTCCGTTACTCATACCGATGCTGTCTGAAGTCTTAATACTTGGGCTACAGGAAATAAAGCATCACGTCAAGCTAACGTCTGTACAGAACAATTTTACTGCCGAGTGGAGAACTGCTCTCAGCATTCTGTCCTTCTGGAGTATACAGCATTTATATTGTTGCCATGCAACAAGTCGTAACACTTAATCATGCACGGCCTCGGCCAAAACGACGCTTCGAGGAATACCGTAACCTTGGTGCCCTTTAATCTTTGAGAAGATGATTAGAATAATTAGGTAAAGTAATCAGGCACTAGCGAAGAAGTTCACAAATTGGCTACCTGGCAGGGTCACAGTTTGACATGAAGGGGGGCAGGCCAGTGATGGTACCAAGGCCCAGTTCTGTGTCCACTCCATCTGGTGTGGTGGTTTCTGTGTCTGAGCCGCCGTCTAGAGATGGTGCCTTATGGTGTTCTGGAAGCCCATTGGGTGTCTTCCCTGTGGTTTGTAATGAAGGCCACGCCTCTTTGTTGTTACTGTTGGAACTGTGGACATGAAGGGTGATGGAACGTTAGATATACAGACATGACAAGAACGCAAAGTTAACAATACTGAGAGATACTCCACCTACATCATGTGATCATTATAAAAAGTATAGGTTTACCAGGAGGCGTATACAATTTGAACCACTTTGTAAGTATGCCAAACAAGTATTTGTTCCACACCTTATCTGACAGGTGTGATTATTTTTTTATGACTAACCTCTGTGAAGTGCCCAGTTTGCCCTTTGACTTCTCCCCCGCCCCTGTTGAGTTTTGCAGGAAGTTGGGGTTTGCTTTGTAGAGTTCTTGTAAGAGTTTCTGCTCATATTCCTGGTGTTTCCCTGCCTGTGAATGGCAAACAGCTCAGCCTCGGTTTGTAGACATTTCAGTCAAGATGTTAATAAAGGCTGTGACAGAATACCTGCATTTCCTCTTTTGTGAAACTAGCCGCTTCGTCTCCCAGTTCATGAAGATACATGCAGTCCGGTTTGGGGCACTGCATGCTTTTGAGAAAATAACTGCAGTATTTTGTTGTACCCAAAGAAGCCTGCATGACAAAATCAGACATATTTATACAAATTATACATATAGCTATTCCTCAGTTGATATCCATATCTATATCATTAACTACGTCTATGTTTACATGTGTATGTAGCTTTCCTGTAGCTCAGTGGTTAGAGCATGGCGTTAACAACGCCAAGGTCATGGGTTCGATCCCAGGGATTGCACATACTCAATGTACAGTGATCAATGTGTAGTATAATGCAATGTAAGTCGCTTTGGATAAAAGCGTCTGCCAAATGCCTAAATGTAAATGTAAATGTAAATGTATGTTTATATCTGTATCTATATATACCCATCTATATATAGCTATATAAGATAAAGACACACACACACACACACACACACACACACATCACAGTTTACCTTAAGAGTTCGTCCGTCTACTACAACATTGTTAACACACTGTATCGCTCGAAGTGTGTCTTCTGATCTAATGTAAGTGACGTAGGCACTGGCACTAGGACCCTGTGAAAAACCAATGGATGAGTACAGTCCTGCACTGTCACAGGTAATAAAACAATTATACAACACGTCTAGAAGACAGATTACAAGTATTTCACAATATGAAGTCTAAATATATATTCCTGATCTCCATATAAGGAAATTTTCCTGTCGCATCACTGATGCCCACCTGTGAGCCAGCATAAGAAGTGCTGTTATTGATGACCACTTTGTGAATCTTCCCGAACTTCCCAAAGTATTCCGGCCTTTTTAAGACCTGCAATCGGAAACCAATTATGTTTAACAAGATGTTGACGGTCCCGGCAGACCTGATTACTGATCATCAACTGCATATGCAAATGAAGTTCATTTAGACATGGAAGAGTCACTGTTGATTATCATTATCACAATGTTTTAGAATGATAGAACACCATCAGCATTTATAATGATGCAAACTCTTTGAAACGTTTAAATAATGTTATCACAGCATCGTAATTGCGCACGGCAAACACGGGACTTTCCTGAGCTCAAAATTTGACTTTGAGAACATGTGGTTAACAAAATCTCCATGCCAGAAGCTGAGAGGTAATGACCACCGAGTGTAAATGTTGGTTGTACAATTTATTTTACTATTTTGGGGTACTGTTATGAATAGCTACACAACTTAAGCAGCAGGGAAATTGTAGTTATGACAAAACACAATGTTGATTTCACAAACGATTTGCATTTAGATTTTATTGTGATGTATTAGTGTTATATTACGGTGTTATCCACAGTAAGTGGAAAAGACAAATACACACAAAGTAGTCCAACACATTTACCCATTTTTACCTCCAACCAAAATTACCTTCACAAGATCACATTGTAATTACAACTTGCGAACTCATAAACGGGAGTTTTGTCTGGAGAATCTGAGGAGCAGCAAATCATAATTTCTTTAATTCGCAGTTAATTAACAATAAACAAAACGCTTATGAGGTAGAATGTTTAACGCAGTTGAAACAAAACACTCATTAAAAAAAGGAGCTTCTAACAAAGTAAAGAAAAGAACCGGATTTTTGCAAATAACATACTGTATTAAGAACTAATGACCTAAACACTGTCAACAGGAGGTCCACCATGTTCAGCCAAAACCAACACTGAAAAACAAATAAAATGGAGTGTGGCACACAAGCAGGTCTGTGGTGAGTGACTGACAGCTCATTGGCCGGAAGCTTCAGTTTGCCGACATGGTTCTTTTGAGATTCTGGTCACTCTTGAACTGTGAAAGCAGACCGGATATTTCTTTGTGGTCTTTGTTTTGAGTCTAGCAGCTTCACTCGTTTTTTTTTTCTTTTTTCACGCCTTTGCTGAACAGTGAGAAATAAAAACAACAACAAAATAAAATGGGCAGAAAAAGACAATCGTTACAGAAATCTTAGAAAGCCAAGCTTTACGTGCAGGGGTCTACGGGCTTCTTAAAGGGACATCAAGGTACTATAGGGGTCCATAAAATGTGTATTATTTATGCTACATTACATAATGCTTTCCGGATGCTCCATAAAGCGTAATACATAAAATCCAATTTTTATATTGGGGGTCTAAATGTCTGAGAGGGGTCCTTCAGTCCGTAAAAGTCAATAACTCCTGGCCCCTCTAACACTGAATTACATCCCCCCCAAAAATCAGGACTCCCCCAAAGCAGCAGTTTAATGCTGTGCTGCTGGTCAATAAGCACTTCTGTTTGTGCTTCTAATCTCATTTAAACCATCTTGGAAAAAGGAGCGTTTTTATTCGCTGTTTTTCACACTGAATACCTTGTTCCCTGCCGAGAGCTATTCAGGGTGCCTGACGTCAGTGGTGATGTCAAACAGAGAGCGAGAAAGGATGTCAGACAGAAGAGAGGGAGAGGGAGGGAGAGAGATGAGACGTGTTATTGTGGGCTGGTGTACCGCAGGCTAAGTGGAGCTGGTAGCCAGGTAGCTTTATCCCTTCTCAATAAACCCTTTCTTAGCATTTTCTAGCCAGTCTCTATAACATACAATAATAATACGGAATACAAAACTTTCAAATGAAATAAAATGTAGTGTAGCGCTTGCTCGTTCTGAAGTCATAGCCACAATGCCAAAGCAGTTTCCATGATACCTAGAGCAATGCAAGCACTAGAAATAAAGAAATATATAACATCTGACGCGTGTTATATCTGACTGACTTGTTCACAGCAATAAAGCAATTTGAGTTAAGATGTAGACTGCTGCATGTTAGGTGTGAACTAGTTAAGTCTTTTTTTTTACTGATGTAGGAACAGTTTGATTAAGCAACTAAGACAAATGCTCCTTAACCTTCATATTTCAGCGGTTACCAAACAGATAAGACCTTTCTGGAACACAGATAAACAGAATACGCAATCCCCCACTGAAATGTAATCAACTGAATAGTATTATTTTCTCACCCTGTTTTGAGCAAAACAATTATAAAACGTGTTACTGGCCCAATGATAACCATGCTTGATTTAAGAGCGATTACTATCAAGTGTATCAACATTAAACCTCATTTTAACTGACTTCCTAGAATTTGGCACGCTTTTGGTAAACCAAAATTTGCATTAAACAGTCTGTAGGCATCAGAGATGCCCCGCTGTCTTTAAAGT
This sequence comes from Botia almorhae, assembly GCA_036877575.1. Classification (NCBI taxonomy): domain Eukaryota; kingdom Metazoa; phylum Chordata; class Actinopteri; order Cypriniformes; family Botiidae; genus Botia; species Botia almorhae. The sequence continues at coordinate 107,006 of JAZGTJ010000099.1, read as the reverse complement.
ACGAGGAACATCGTTTACACAACTCCGGCTTTGTGGAGGTTTTCTGTGTGTGATGCATCACCTCGGGGTCAGCGAGTCTCTGTGAAAGGCCAACCACAAACACCAGGTTTCTCTGGACCACACGCACGCTGGAGAGGTGTTTGCGGTTCTCTGTGATCTTCTGCTTCCGCTCATTCTGCTTCTGCTTCTTCTCGCTCTTTATCCTCTGAAGCTCCTCTTGAGAGAGGGGTTTGTAGACTGCAGGGTCTTCTGGATAGGGCTGCACCAAATGAAAGACGTCAGATTCTTAGTTCTTAGTCAAATCTATAGAAACGAATTAGCGAACTGAAAATGGTACAAACCTTAAAAACTCTAAATTTAACACGTTTTATCGAAAAAGTCATATAACATTTTAATTTACTAAAAAAAATCTCTTTTGCATACTATCCTTAACAAACACGAAAAATACACCTGACGTCGAATCATATGAATTATGTAATGCTGCTGTGAACGAGCATCTCGCACGTAAAAACAATAACGGCATCATAACGGTTCGCAAAAATGCAAATTTATTCTAAAGGCCAGTGGTAAACTGGACACCAGAGGGGCTTGTTAAACTGATTAGCTGGGAGAGTTTGTAAGCATACACGCACTAGGGGCCTGTTTTACGCATTCGCTCTGGATGTCTGTACGGCAGCAATGAAATCACGCACAGCCCGCGGCAACAGAAGGAGTGCGAATTATTCCATCAAAGCATCCTTGCGATGCTGAATGCCAGCCATTTAAAAACTCTCTACAGCCTCCAGCCCCTCGCTGGAGCCCTTCCTTGAGTTAAGTCTGTACAAACGCAACCCGGTGATTTCAAAGTGTCCCAATGCTTTAAATTTGGCAATAACAATATAAGTTTAAAACGAAAGCTCCTTGTTTTTAAGCCTAATAAGCAAAAAACTGGCAAGAATACAAGAATCTGTTCTTACACAGAGTAAAAGAAAAAAGGGCCAACTAAGACATCTTACCATAAACAAATATGGTTCTCAATTTATATTAGACTTCTGTAAATACTGTGCATTACATAAAAAAAGCATTAAATACATAGTGTTGTTATGTACATACGTGTTCTGGGTAGTATTACGGTGGGTTTACAGATAGGGCCAAAGATATAACGACATTTAGATATTTTAGGTACATTTTAATTACACACACGTACACGTCAGTTACAGTGTATACATTTTTTTTCATATGCAAGTACACAGCAGTTAACGACACCTACAATAATGTGGGACCATAAAGAGTGTTGAACTATTTAAAAACAATGTTGTTTCTGTGATGCAGTTAGTTACCTTTCTGCAGGCCGGACAGAGGCCGTTCTCGTCTGTGCGTATGCGATGCCAACAGAAGCGGCAGATCTGGTAGCCGCAGGTGCAGGGAAAAAAGTTGACGTCGTCGATCTCCAGTGGTTCCATACACAGTGGGCACTCCATGGGGTCCTCCTTGACCTCAGGGCTGAGGGACATCCTATGGCACAGCGCGGAGAGAGGAGGGGCTTTCTCACAGTTCAGAGGGCGAGCTGGTGAGGAAGGAAGGACAAAACGTATTAAACGTCTTTTCCCAAGTACGTGTGTGATACTAGTAGGTATTTTAAACAGGAGGAACAGAAGTCAGGAGAAGATCTGAAGGCACAAGAAGAACCGAGAAGAACAACCACCCACACAAGTTCCAAAACAGCCAGATTTATTCTCTAGGAATCATCCGGTTAATCCCTTGTCTGTGTGTGTAGGTGCAGATTCACAAATGAACAAATTAGAAACGCAGGCTCATAAAACAGGCTGGGAATCGTGAGTTAGCATCTTTGTTCACTCTTCAACAGTTTCTGTGTCGAAAGGGAACAGTGAGTAAGCCAAAGTTCTAAGTCATTGTGTCTGTAAAAATACAGAGAACCATGGCAGGCAGAGAGACACGAGAGGGCCGTGACCAGGATAAAAGGTTCCTGTGTTTTAAAAAACTGTCATAAAACAAAAACCGTAACTAAGGAACTTTGAGACTAACTATGGTTTGCATATTTTGAAAAAACAAAAACAGGGTTTATAATTCATTTTAATCAGACGACAGAAAAGGCTCATACAGCCTAACTCACATTACATCAGTATGTCTGCCAAGTTCCAAACAGTTTTCCTTTTTGTCACCATGTTAGTTCAACCTGACACAGTGTAGCTCAAGCCTGGATTTGTTTGTGCAACAGTACTCCAGTCCCTCTAAATAAACTCTTAACATGAATGAGCACAAACATAATGGTTTGTCCGAGATAGTTCCGTTTCCAGGCATCACTTCCTCCTAAAGTTTATTCATCAACAACGGCCTGAACCAAGTTCATGAATGAGAACAACGACAGGTCAGCCTTGTATTTAAAAATAAACAAAACCGAACATGTAACTTCCACCAAGCAATTTATACACTCAGAGTTACACTTATGGCACAGATGCTGATAGAATAGCCCGGGGCTTTTGAGCATACAGTGAGTACAGCTCGACCTTGCGTGGCACCTTGTTATTTCTAACTTAATTTGAGTCTGTCCACATTTAATCGGAGGGAATTAATGGTCACTTAATAGTCAGTAAAGGAATCACCAAGAGTGTCAAAAAGGGACAGTGGGTGGTGAGGTGGACACAAGGAGATGGGGGGAAAAGGGAGCGGTCTAAAAATACCCCATCCAGGGCAGGCAGACTACAGCAGGAGGAGCTAGCCCCCTGATTCTCCCTTTAAAAGGAAAACAGCGTTTGAACAGTGGGGGCGGTCTGCTCTACATGTAGGGTAATCAGCGGATCTGTGGACAGGCCATGTCCAGCTAGGGGGACGGACGGGGAGCAAAATGTGCTCCTTAGCATGCCAACATGGAATTAGAAACAGAGTGTGAGGGGTTTTTGCAGACCCCGGACGCATCTGTTGGGAGAAGGAGGATGGAATTCTTTCCCAGCAGAGGTGGATATCAGCTCTGGGGAATGAAAGCCTTCCGCTGTCCCCTGCTGGGGATGCTGCATAACAAACATTTAACCAACGTTTTTGGAACGGGGATTTGTTTCCAGCACGATGATTGTAATTCCATAACACAAACTCAAACAGCATGTGGCTTGATTCCTCTGGCTTCCAACATCACATGTCCATGTTGTAAAAGAGCGATGCACAATCTTATGGACATAATATAAAACAGGACAATAAAAGTCTAAAAAAACTCAATTTAGATTATTTTATCACAGCTGATGTAAACTGACAGAATACTGATTCTAACTCACTTCCAGTGTAAACGCAACTTAAACTGGACTGAACTAAACTGAAGTGAGGACTGTTTGCTCTGACCACTTATGACAGAAGCACAAACCAAATCTCTTCGGATCAATCAGATAAACACCAAAACATGTTTGCAAGAGGGCAAACATTTGCCTCTTAAACCGTCAAACAAGGTGCAGGGAAAAACAGTGACGTAAGCCTACGAACAAAGTTGTTTGTGTGAGTTTTGGCGGTGGTGGATGTTTTCGAGTATACATTAACCCGGTGTGCCGAATCGTGGAAGCAAAACTCTAAAAGCACAGCCTGAAGGACCCTCTATCCTGTGAGCTGGGGTCAATCTGGGATGACCCGTCTTCAAAGCATACCGAATCCACGAGAAAACATTCACATAGCCTATCAGAGGCGCATCATCAAAAGATCATATACAAAAGGGGTTTATAGCGTTTACTGCACCTTTATATAAAGACAAAACATGAATGGAATACCATTCATTTGTTGACTGTAGTACCACAGCAAGTCCTGCATGGTCAAAATAACTCAGAAAACATTTGATGTTGTTAAGATGTTAAATGATGACAAGATGTTAAAATATGAAAGCGGTTCTGCGTTTCACAATATGCCATCTAGAAAAAGCATTACAGTGTTTACAGCCTGAAGATATTAAAACCACCGTGACGATGAAAATACCAATTATGCAAGCCGACGCAAACGGCAAACTTTTTGTTTCAACAAAAATTACAAACGAAAGCCTTTAAAGTTTGGAACTTAGTGACTGGCTTTGAAAAATCTACAAGCAGGTGAACATGGAATACATTTCCCTCAGCAGGAAAAGATTAAACCGCGATTTGCTCATATGTAGCAACACTTATATAAACTATAATATTTTGTAATGATGGGCTGGCGTTTGGAAATGTATCAGCTTTGTGTTATGTAATGTAATGTAATGTAACTGAAGCAAACTGATCCGGCAAAAACATGGTGTTATCGCATATAGAGACTTTGAGTGCCGTGCACTGGCGTGTTTAGTGAATGATATTATTGACAGCTGTCTCAGCTGACATCATTCTGATGTCATAGTGGAGCGTAGCTTAAATTATCATCAGAGTGGGAGTTCCATTTGTGGGCTGCACTGTCACGAGCAGATGGGAAAGGCTTTGGCAAGGAATGAAAGATATGTCTGGCCAGGCACCCTGCAACAAAAATATTCTGGGCAGAAAGAAAGCATTAAACCACATTGTGAGAACGAAAAAGGTACATCCAGTTTCCTCACACGTTTGAGTGAAAAACAACGAAAGTCAAGACAAAGAGGCACAAAACCAACTAGCCAATGATATTTTCAAACTGAAACTCGAGGCTTACCGATGATCTTAACTCAATACAGAAAAATGCGCCGATGTGCTCCGAATAAACAGCTTTAATCAGGAATCTCAAAGGAACAAAAGCTGGACCAGATATTCTGTCACAGTGAAGCAATGTTATTTTTACAAATATAACCTTGCTTATATTTTAGAAATAAAACTGAGCGTACAAATACGACATACAGAAGCAATTACATTATGAGCCAACTTACAGACAAAAGAATTTCTACGCAACTTAGTTAGCACCAAAGCAGATGTCCTTTCGGTACAGGATCACATATACCAGCGGTGACCCATGCCAGGAAATTGTCTTACAACATAGTGTCTGGCACAAACAATATCTGACAGTGTACTGGACCCAGGCCTGGAGATCCCAGTGCAGTCCGGAGCGCTTAAATTCCCCTGCCAACATTTGAAATCATTCCCAAAGAACGATCCAAGCAGATTTCCCTAAAACTCCTTGTGTTCCCCTTTAAAGGAATGTGCAATACTAGACTCAAATATGGCCTTCATATGATGCGTACAGCTCTGGTAACTTTTTAATTACATGAAATCTAAACACAAAGCCTTTTGAATCCTGCCACAGTTAACAGCACATAGGCAAGATCACATCTGACAGAAAAAACACAGAGCAAGCTCTAAACCCCCAATGCTGACAAAACAGTATTTATACTGCACAGTCAACACTGTAACAGCAGTAAATGTCGAATCCAGGAACGTGATGTTGCAACCAAACACGCAAAAAATGTCTTTGGAGAGAGCCTGCCTTTCTCTGCTCACTGTCTTTGTAAAAATGCGTATTTGCTCTATGAAGACCAGTACAACGATCCTTAAGTCATTGTTTTGCCGTATTATTCACTGTTTTAAAGTGCGTTGGCCGTGATAAAGGCACTGACAGCAGCGTCATTAACTATACACGGTCTACGTAGATCAAATATTTGCAGTCATTTTCATGCTTGAACGCAATACCCGTGCTTTAATGCAAATCTGAGGACGATCATAGGCTACTTTAGTACTTATAGTAACGTTGTACTTATGTAAAAAAGGAAATCCCCTTAGTCAACACCCAAGCACGTACAAAAATAAAATGTTTCCTTGTTATTGCCTATTAAGTGAACCTGCCAAGCCAGCACGTATGGAAGTTATTAAACCGGCAAACACGCACCCTAGCATCTTTGTACATCTATGATATTATGTCTCAAGCTCAGACTAGTAAAAAACAAGTCAACGTTTGACAAACTACGGACTCGTATTCGTGCATTTTATCAGAAGCCGGTCAAAAGCGGCTAGCTGCTAGTCGGCTAGCAGGACGGGTAACGTGACGCTGTCAGGCTGCGAAAAGTGCCAGATAAACCGAACAAGCACACGCCCCTTCACAAGAAAATGACGTTTTGTGGTGAACGACGGATGACATTTGTTATGAAAACGTGAAGGAAGGTAAAAGCAGTTCAATATGTGGAGGCGTTGGAGACGACGGGCCTTTAGTGGGATACTCACCCTGACAAATTCACACCAGATCAATGCTGACTGAACAACTCAGGACTGGCAAAGCTGGTGCTTTGAATTCTCTCCCGGGTGGTTTATGCCCGCTCCTGTGTGATTTGATACGAAAACCCAGGGCTTGTTTCCTATTGCCTCTCTGTAGAGCTGTAGTGCCTCCTGACCACCATCTTACATTGAAACAGGGAGGGGGGCGCGTCAAGTAGTGACTTTTCGGCGCATGCGCAGATGATGAAGGGATTAGGCGTGTGTGGGTAATGTATTGTTTTGCACGCTATTTCATTCGACAAGGCAATGGATTTGAGTGAAATAGTTTAGGACAAGTCATATAAAAAGAGCCACTTTAAATGGTAAGACACGAGCTAGACTTAATAAATAAAATACATTTGGATACATTTGGAAACACTGTGGTGGTGTAACTTTTTGATTATTCGGGTATATTTGAAAAAGGCAAAATGCTTGGGTAAAATAAACTATTTAGCTTAATATATGACTAAAGGTAGCTTAACATATGACCAAAAGAACTAAAGCTACTACTTACTGGAGCCATATGATGTACTTTAAATTAATTTAACTAAGGATTTTTCTCTGCGCAGCTTAATCTCATTGAATATTGGTCTGTGAGTACATTATTTACCTAAGAAATTGTAGGAAATTGGTTAAGCATTTAGCTGGTTAAGCAATATTTAATCAAAAGATTCAACGGGAAAATGTTATTTTTCTTCAAATACAAGTTTGTACCGTGCACACGCCACTCCTGTAGATTAACAGCAGATGGAGACACAGACCAAGTTTGTCGCTAATTTTCCTGTACACGTTAATTAACTGCGGTGTGTTTTTAAAACTAATCTGAGAACAAATTATTTAAAAGATGCAAAAAATAAAAAGATTTTATTTGTTCTGTATTGGTTCATAAAGCAGAGAAAATGAAATTTTTTAAATAAAATTTATTTACAATATTATGATATTATTTTCAAATAATATAAATTTTTTAATAAGCAGAACTTCAGCCTTTAACAGGCAATAGAGGACATAAGTCGACAATATCTGTGGCCACGTCCTTTATAATCTTGCTTTGGTCCACTGTCTGCAGAATAGCTCTAAGATTACACCAGAAGATCTGCTTCTTGTGCTCGTTTGTGGGCCACTCGAGGTACGTTTTCCGCCTCAGCAGGGTCCTCAACTTGAGGAACTTTTTAGGCAGTGAGTTTGCTGGTAAGGATTCCAACAGAATGAAGACCAGAGAGTCATCGTTTACACTGATAGCTCTATGCTGGGCAAAAAACAGTTCATAGTTGCACCAGTCACTCTGAACAAAGTTCTTTGAGAGAACAAAAAGGGTCTTGTAGCTACCCTCCATGCAATTAATTATGTTATCCACAATCCATTTCCCAGGTTCGAAGTCTCGCTCGTGGACGCAAAGGGATAAACCCGACCCTTCTAATTCTGGTACCAGCTGAGATTCGACCCAAGCTGAGTCATGTTGACTGTAGGAAATGAAGGCGTGATAGCGAAAGGTGGTGTTCAGCAATCGGTCAGCCCTTTTGTAGCCTCTCCGTTTCACTCTTATCCACACCCAAAGCATTTTGGTGTACCACACACCATCACAAGCGTAGAACGCAATGGCCAGAGCAGCTCCTGCAGTTAACAATACTGGGAGAACCACGGCAACCTGAAGCCCTGGCTGGCAAGACAGCCACCCAATCTTATATTCCTCCAGGAGCTTGCCGGAAAATGATGGTGGGGTTCCGCAAGTGTAATCCTGTGGCCAGTCTGGAAGAAGCGACTTATTGAATGCTTTTAGAAACCAAACGGAATCACAGTCACAACTAAATGGATTGTGCCCTGCTTTCAAAGTCCTGAGGCTGGGGAGACCTTCCATTGCATTCTGGCTGATGAAGGTAACTGCATTCTGGTCAACATACAAGCTTACCAATGCAGGTGCATAAATGTCCACAGGGATGACTTGTATGCTGTTAAAGCTTAGTGAAAGATGTGTCAATCTGGGAAAGCGAGACATAATGTTTGAGGGAATGATACTTATGCCTGTTTTTGAGAGATTAACCTTTTGGAAATGCGGTGACAGGTAATCAAACACCCTATTTCCCAGATTGTTGTGGCTAAGACTCAACTCTGTCAAATGGCTGGGCCAAAAGCAGGGCTTGTCTATGGAAATAGAGTTGAAACTCAAATCGAGAGACTCTATGAGCTGCATGTCATTAAGCTTTTTGGCAATGAAGGCAAGGTCGCTAAAACGGTTGTGGCTAAGGGATAGACGCCTCAGGGCAGGAAACACTTTGTGTGATGAGCAAAACCACCAGAACCCAGTATCATCCAGGAGATTGTTGGACAGGTCCAGGATCTGTAGGGACCGTATGACTGAAATGAGATTACATGGTAGGATATTCATTCCTGAATTAGAAAACTTTAAATAAGTCAGTTGATTGACCAGTTCCATACTGGTGTTGATAACAGGATAGCGGTACTGATAGTGGTGCACACCATCCAGTATAAACGCACGTAGATTTGTCGTGTGCTTCTGCATGGGTAACTGGAACCCATCAGGAGTGTCCTCATTATAGGTGATGTTTAAAAAAGCGATCTCCTCAAAAGAGGACATCCAAACGTTTTTGAAAAGATCTACCATCACAGAGCTGTTCATCCAGGTGTCCACAATGCTTAGGTTACTGAGGACACGTAAATCTTTAAACGTCTCAAACGGGTCACTGGTAATGTTACACGCATCGGGGAATAATTTAACCAGCTGGATCTTTTTGGCTTGGATTTGGTCAAAGTCCAAAATGATGTTTTGGAAAATGTCGAAACGTTTACAAAAAGTCACTTTCAGCACCACTTCCTGTATCAACTTCAGTTGTGAAAAGGAGCCTTTGTCGTAGTTTTGCAATTCGGTGCCACCTCCGAACGTGAGCTTTTCCAAAACTGTATTTCGAAGAGAAACAAAGTCGCTCAGACGAACAGAAGTAGCTTCCTGACTGCCGATCGCAAGGATGGAAAGATGACTTAAGTTACCAAAAGATCCCGGAAGTGCATAGCTGTGATACGGATTGCTGGAAAGATCTAAGATCATAAGACGGGGCAAAGACAAATTAGGGATGGTGGTCAAGCGGTTGTAGGAGATGTTTAGAACTTTGATTTCAGAGTTGCTGCTGAAGGCGTCAGGGGAGATGTACTGAAGTCCACAATGTGTAACCTTTAGGAAGCAGAGATGGGTCAACCCAGAAAGATCACCATAAACAATGCTGGAGATATTGTTCTGGGAAACATCTAAGTATACTGTGTCCTTTGATAGGTTTGATGGTATCCTTCTTAGGTTCCTATTGGAAAGATCTTTGATGTGCTCCTTCAACGTGGAACCACATTTTCCATCTTCACAATGTGCTTTAAACAGAAAGACTGTCAGACATGTAAAGACTGCAGACCAGTTGGTGGTTGACATCCTGAGAACAAAATTAATAATCAACCCAATGATACGTGCCACAATTGTAGCTAAGGAATAAACTAAATGGTTGTGCGTTTATTTTGTACATTATTTTTGTCTAATACATTTTGTATCTGAAAACCTAATGCCCAAAATGACCTTATAATATAACAGATATTTTGCTCTTATCCTACAATTGTATTGTTTTCTAAATGTATTGTAAAGTAGTTATCAACACAGAACACTTCTTAACATTATTAAATGATTGTTACACCCCTGATTTGATATAAAATTACAGAAAGTAGCATTTACCTTAAATGTACAGTAAACCTACAGTCCCTTTGGGAGATGAAACATGCAAATGAAACAAAGTTGAGGTCTTTTCAATAAAAGAATTCAGCGATTCTCTCCTTTTTTATTATATAGCTTAATCTGTGCCGTGCATGATTATATAGCTTCATAAAGGCGTGGTATTAACCAATAAAAAAAAAATTACACAATGGCTCAGTTTGGTTTTTCGGGCCACTTGAACTTCTCTAAACACATAACTCACAACTTCTCTAAATGTCCAGAGGGAAATTCCTTATAGAGATAAAACTGTATAATACAATTTTCATGCTCCTGTCATTTAGCTGTACTGTATTTAGCACATTTTATTTACACATATTTTTATTATTCATGCAATGCTGCGAGTGATCTTCATAGGTTGTGCAAGTGTAAAATAAATAATGTATGGTTTTATCTTGTTGAATCTGGATAATGCACTTTTTATTTTTTAATCACATTTTTCCAAATAGTTCATTCATCATTCATGAACAGGAATTCCTGTTTTACATTCGTTATGTTTTTTAAAGGTCACATCCCAAAATGACTTTTCGCAGACTTACGGCTGCGTGATTCTCCACAGTCTATTCTTTATATAAAACAATATGTATTTAGTTTATACTTCTTTATATATTTATGCCCGTATAAATGGCATAATGCACAAGACAGTAGGCTGCTTGGAAAGTTTTTCCTGAAACTTTAAATACACAAACGAGTCATGTTTATCAGAAGTCAGGGGGTGTGAAAGGTTTGTTTAATAATACGATTTTAAGGAGTGTTTAACAACAGCTGATAGTTTGGTGAGAGGAATAACCAGTATTTCACTATGAGACGATGTGGTAACAGTGACAGGATGTACGCACAGGGCTGTAAAGGGGACTTCCTGCTGCCTTCGAAAACAGCTGCTGACATTTAAGAACTTTTGTTTATAAGACGTTTGGTTTATAAGTTAAATTGAAATGATTTCCTGCTTTTAATCAGGCATCTTTTCCTCAGAATTCACACGTTATAAAACACTTATGTTGTGCTGTATGGTACACATACAGTATATGCACAAAGCATTGGCTAAAAACAATGGTATATTATTATTGTTATGAGATATTTTAAAACGGACTGAACAACTGTAATTTCACTGCAAATAAATAAAAAATATTATATTTAGAACTACAATCCCAGACACCTGTAACGCAAGGAATCACAGCAAATCACAAAATGATATGCTATGCATGTTATTGTTAGGTTGATAATCTGTTATCAGTAACAGTTGTGTTTCATGGGTGGTCCTCGTCTTCGGTTTTCCGAAGACACCCGATTACGACGCGTCTTCGTTTTTCCGAAAACACCCGAGCGCGAAGCGGCCGCTTTCCGGAAGATCCGGGTGCTGTGGCTTCAACATAAACAGCAATGGCGGAGGCAGCGGCGGCGTCAACAGCGGCTCCAGCAGTGATCGGAGGCTGGACCAAGCACGTAACCTGCAGGTCAGTGAAAATCGGCAGAGGAGCGGGGTTATGTCAGTATCAGACGGCCACAAATATATCGAGCGCAAACGGCTGCCCGATCGTCGATGGCGAGGCAGTCGGTAGCGCCGCTGTCTTTGTGCTGAAGTAGATGCAAGTGTTTTGTTGTTGCAACGCACTGATCGGCGATCAGTCCGGCTGTGGTTGATGTTTTGCGATCCTTCCTTCCTCTCTGCGTGTTTCTGTCACTGCGACATCCGTGTTTGCGAAAGGCAACGAGGCAGCACCAAAACCACGTATGGTTTTAAGTTTGACAGAATAAGCTTTAAGGAAGCGAGTCGGAATCAGTTTGGACATCAGCCAGCTTGTCACCCATGGTGATCTGTGTATCAATGATTTCATTGACCAGGCTTTTTATTCCCATAAACATGGTTTACAGATTAACCTTTGATTTACCCTTGTATCCCAATTGCGGCAAACGGACTGGGGCAAGCAAACCCATATAATGTGTACAGCTGAGACAGTCTTTGTTGTCAAACGTAACATGCCTATATCGTGGCTTTTTTGAGTCATGTTGCATTCTATAAACGTTGTGGGTGATGTGCCATGCCTGTTTATTAATTGCTTATTATTATGCCTGTGTCTAACATAACATGATTATTATTCTGTATTATCTTTATGACTGACAACAAAAACATTTTGACATTCCAAACTGTTGTTGTTTGGTTCAGGTGTACAAGACAGAAATCTGTATAAGTTTTGTCACATGGTTCATTAACCTTTTGTCTCCAACATCTACTTCATCTGTAGGTATTTCATGCACGGCCTTTGCAAAGAGGGCGATAACTGTCGATATCTTCACGACCTCAGCAGCTGTAAGCCGACCATGATTTGCAAATTCTTTCAAAAAGGATGCTGTGCTTTCGGGGATCGCTGTAGGTAAGATGCGTCATGTCGAAACGTGACTCTTCTTGCATTAAGACCGGGCGGTTGTCCTTAAAATGCCTCAAAACTCTCTCGACTAGATCTGTTGTGGTATTACATAATCCCAAAGTAACGTAATCTGCAGTTCTGTTTTTGGGACTGTAACACGTGAGCGTTGCCGTGGGGCTTCTAAGAAATGTTGTGTTGTGCGTTGCGACACGCGAGGCGCGCAATTTTTGGTAAACAAGTGGTTGAATCGAAGCTCCGCCAGTTAAACTGTGCTTGTGACATACTGTGTTTTTATTGACCTGTTTTATCCGTTTCATATTGTTCATATGTTTCTGTGTGTTCTGGAATGTGTAACCGTTTCCATAGGCGACAGACACAATGGAAAAGAAATGGCCAGTGATTGGTACAAACAGGCCACTGTTAGTGCAGTGATACCTTTGTGAAAGCCATCGCAGCAGTGTAAAAATTAGCCTGCGATCCAGACAGTGTTTGTCTCTTGTGTCTGCGGTCAAGTGCGTCCCCATAGTAACTGCCACCCCCAGCACAGCAGTATGGGAATGTCTTTGTCCTATGACAACGTTACATCTCGAGGAGAGCTCCCTCTTGCTCTGATCGAGAGGGATGTTTCTGTGGTTTCACGGGCATGATCTGAAATATCTGCCGTCTGGGATCTGGATGGATGTCTGACGGAGCTGTATTGTGAGTGATGAAGATCGTTGCCCCCCGTCTGAGAGAGATGCAGTGTGGCTTTTGTCCCTATATGGGGCTCTACCGCATNATGGGTCGTCCAGCTTCATTGAGTGTCTATAGAAAGGCCTCAATGTATGCTTCATTATGGCTGGATTTCTTGACTGCTTTGTGTCTATTTCTCTCTCTCTTTTTCTCTTCTCTCTCTCTCACTCAGTGTCTTTCTGCCCCTTACACCGCCCCCCCACCACTCTGGGGGCCACATAGAACATTTCTCTGCAGCCTGCATGGCAATTGCATAACCCCATGTATTAACATGCTCTCTCTTCCCTGCTGCTGCTGCTACTGTTGTCAGGTTCATTCGGTTCGCGCCGCCATTCTGCGGTAGCCACTCGCGCTTCCACTGTGTCATTTATTTATGCGACCCCCCCCACCTCCACATATAGAGCGACACAAACAAACACACGCTGGGCTAGAACAGGTTTGAGGATGTCTCTGAACTCAAGCATTTTGAAGCTTGTTTAGCTGAAGAATAAAGAAAAGCATGTACTTAACATACATTTCTGTGTATTATGTGTTTTAGCAGTTGTCTATGTCAAGCAATAATATGCATTGTGTGGATTACACATTTTTTGTTTTTTATATACCAAACAAATATGCATTTCCTGTTAGATTTACATTTGTAAATGGCGTTAAGTGTTATTTGTTGTATTTAGATACTTTATTTTACAATTGTTAAATAATAATTCAATAACTATTGTTCCTGGCGCTGAAATAAACAAAGTGTGACATACTGCAAGATGTTTGTCCATTTTAAAATGTGATTAAGTGTATTGTATTTAAAATTTCAGGAAATATAATTTGGGGGAAAGATTTTTTAGGAAGCGTAAACCAAATAATTATGAGAAATTAAAGTCGTGCCATTATGTTTTTGAGAAACTAAAATTGTTTTTAAATGCTTTCATGGCTTTTAACAAAAGACCCTGTAAACAATTGATGCATGTGAAAACTAAAACGCTTCCATGTGGAAATAAAAACAGAATAAAAATCTACTTCTGCTATCATAAAAGATCAATGTAGCAGAAACATGCCCAGAGATACAGTTCTTCAAACACTAAAACATTAAAAACAGTTCTCATCCATTGAGCAGAGCCAATGACGTCACTTCTGTAAGTGGCTGTATTATGAGTGGGTATTAGGAGTATTATTAAAGTGCTGTATTATGAGTGGGTATTAGGAGTATTATTAAAGTGCTGTATTATGAGTGGGTATTAGGAGTATTATTAAAGTGCTGTATTATGAGTGGGTATTAGGAGTATTATTAAAGTGCTGCGTTATGAGTGGGTATTGGGAGTATTATTAAAGTGCTGTATTATGAGTGGGTATTAGGAGTATTATTAAAGTGCTGCGTTATGAGTGGGTATTAGGAGTATTATTAAAGTGCTGTATTATGAGTGGGTATTAGGAGTATTATTTAAGTGCTGTATTATGAGTGGGAATGAGACGCGTACTCACCATGGTAACCGCACTGGAAGTTTGTCACCAGTGGGAAATGCTTTGAACACCTAAAGGCAAAGAAGAAACGACAAAACGGCTTAATTATAATGTGCTAAAGTCTTTCATTTAATATGAGGACTTTAAAAACGTGTTTTTGGTTGTTTAAGCCACAGTAAACCCTTTAAGATGTTCGCGCACAATTTGTTTTGGTGTGATCCCACACTGACTCGATGATAATGATGAGGTCAGATCTCTGTGTGGGCCATACCATCTGTTGTAGGACTCTTTAAAAAAACAAAAAAAAACTCACTTTTCTCATATACTTTTCTTTACATATAATATATAAGGAAAAAAAAAAAATATATATATATATATATATATATATATTTTTTTTTCCCCATTCAATTTGGAAGCTGCAGTTTTGGGTTGTATTTCCAGTGTGGCTCCATCAGTCCACACGTTACTGTATGTATGTATTTTCATTACATTTGCATTCTGTCTCAGGTTTGAACATACCAAACCTGCCAAGCAAGACGAAGTCCCTAGTTCTAAGCCGCCGGTGCCGCTGTCCGCTGCTCCCCTTGCTGGCACTCCTGATCCAGCATCTGATGGGCCAGGTGGCACGACCGGCACCCAGGAGAAGCCCCACAGCTTGGGGGCAGTGGACTGGGTCAACGCCGCCGAGTTCGTGCCGGGGCAGCCCTACTGCGGGAGGGGTGAGTGTAGCAGGGAAGATGTTCATTACTGCCAAGACAGTTAAACACGTTGTCAGTGGCTTAGATAAGCACAAGTTCAACAGGGGCATAAGTACAGTTATGCTTGTTATTTGACCCGTTTCATTTTTCACTTTTATTTTGTTTGACGCATTGTAATTTGGACATTAATAGTAATAATAATAATTTGTATTAAGCTAATAAAATGTGTGTCTTTCTATAGTGTTTAATCGTCAAAATAATATAAGGGAATATATAAATTTTGGTGGCATGCTCTTAACTTATATGTACAAATGAAAGGGGCCGGTGCTCAATTTCCAAAACGTAAACAAAAGGGATAGTTCACTCCAAAATACAAATTTTCACTATTTACTCACCCTCATGTCACTCCAAGCCTGTATGACTTTTTCTCTTCTGTGAAACACAAAAGAAGATATTTTGAGAAATGTCTCGGCAGTTTTGTGTCCAAACAGTGGAAGTCGATAGGTGCCACTGCTGTTTGCATATTTTAAAATATCATATTTTGTGTTCCACAGAAGTAAAAAAAGTCATACAGGTTTGAAATGATATAAGGGTAAGTAATAGAATTTTAATTTTTGGGTAAACTATCCCTAAAAATGTAAATTTGGATTCTCTAATTATGACTGTATGACAAACAGCCCTTTAAACATATGAAACTGTTAACGTTTTATACCTTTTTAATGCATCTGGAGTTTTGATGTACTTGAACAGTGAATTCATTATCCAGTATATTATAAAGCAATAAGCCACTTGAGGTCGTGCCTGATGCATGATTTTAGAATATACGGTCTTGGGACACGACTCGTCCAATCGTAATTCAAAGATGGTCTGTTTTATAATGCTGCATGAATAATTGGCTCTGTTACTAAAACCGGTCTGACCCTACACACACAGAACATCTTAGGTTTTGCTCTAGCACTGCGTACTGCTGTTCTCCGTGGCCCTGACCTACTTAAATTCATCTTAAGTGGTGACTTCGTCAGCAAAGAGCTGTAGAAATAGTGCTGTGCCTTTCTTAGTCTTTGGATGGCAGCCAAAAGCTCTTATATTATCACACGAGCAGGTGTTTTCTCCTCTGGGTTTACTGCAGTGTATTCCAAAACCCTCTCTGTAGAAAGGATTGTGTCTCATGCTGACCAATGACAAATATGTGAATAAATCTTATTTTAATTCTCTTGCACTTCATTTATGCTTCGCATTGTAAGAGCCATTTCAGTTACGAATCTGTGACCTTAAATATTGTTTTGAATTATGCTGTGTGATTTCGTGCTGTTATCTTGGTTATGGTTAGATAACATCGTCTGTCATATTTAATGTTTAATTCAGTACCTTTGGTACAAGGCTTTAGTCCTTTTTACCTACAAAGGACTAGGTACAAAGCTTTGTAGCCCCGCCTAATGTGAGATCTTATTGGTCAAAAATCTCTCTCCTCAACATTCCATTTCTCCTGATTGGCTGGAATTGTGTTGCGCCGCTGAAAGCTCGCAAACGGACACAATGATAAGACAGCTGAAGTTAATGTTTAGGTCACTCAATATTAAGGTTACTAAACATTAACGATAACATTTTTCCTTCTCTCTTAGCTGACCCAGTGGTGTGTGAGGGGTCTGGCCCCCTCATCGAAGAGGAGTATGAGAAAGAACTAGCCAACAAAGAAATGAAGAAACAACTTTGCCCGTATGCCGCCGTCGGCGAGTGTCGCTATGGTCTTAACTGTGCCTATCTCCATGGTGACGTTTGTGACATGTGCGGCCTACAGGTGCTCCACCCATCCGACACCTCTCAGCGCTCGCAACACATCAGGGTGAGTCGATTTAATATCCTATTCCCCGTCCTCATTTGCAGAACACAAAAGGTGAACTGCTGAAGAACATCCTGGATGCTCCTATCCATATAATGAAAGTGAATGGGGACCGAGGCTGTCAAGATCCAAAATGACCAAAAAACACCACAACACTGGCTCATGTGTCAATAATCCAGTACACAAAGCTATTGTGTGACTTTAAGGGATAGTTCACCTAAAATAAGATTTTTTGTTTTACATTTACTCACCGTTATAAGAAATGTCTGTTTTTGTGTCCATACAATGGAAGTCAACGGGCGCCACTGTTGTTTGTCACCAACGTACTTCAAAATATCTTCTTTTGTGTTCCTGAGGAGACAAAAGTCATACAGGTTTGGAATCACATGCGGATGAGTAAATGATGGAAGAATTTTTGGGCGAACTATCCGTTTGAGAAGGTAGCTGTACAAAATTGCGCACACATTAGTCATACACATTATGATGCTTATATAGAAGCCTCTGTCACCATTAATTAAATACGAAAGTGTGACTATTAAAATCGTATTATAAAATTGTTAAAATGTCAATTGTTATTTTTGTGTGTACTGTTGCTTTAAGAATAAATGTTATTTGTGATTGACAGGCCTGTATTGAGGCTCACGAGAAGGACATGGAGATCTCGTTCGCCATCCAGCGCAGTAAGGACATGATGTGCGGCGTGTGCATGGAGGTGGTGTTCGAGAAAAGCAACCCCAGTGAGCGACGCTTCGGCATCCTCTCCAACTGCAACCACTGTTACTGCCTCAAGTGCATCAGGAAGTGGAGGAGCGCCAAGCAGTTCGAGAGCAAGATCATAAAGTACGACCGTCCTTAAGATAATTAAACCAGCATTTAAATCAAGGGGACCTCTGGGATAATCTTTCGTTATTGTACGATTATTAGCTTAGCGGGGTTGCAGTCATCCACTTCCTCTTAAAGAGTGTGCTTATGTGTCTGCGTTAAAAGACAGAACCATATTTGTTTTGGACTGTGACTGATGTTTCCAATTATCAGATCCTGCCCAGAGTGTCGAATCACCTCCAACTTTGTCATACCAAGCGAATACTGGGTAGAGGACAAGGAGGAGAAAAAGCAGTTGATTCAGAAGTACAAGGATGGCATGGGGTACGACTCATGCTTATTAATGTTGCATTAACACAAGTTTACTGGTTAAAGCAGCTGTTCACCCAACAGAAAGAAAATTCTGTCGTTTACTCACCCTGCCTTCGTTCCAAACCTCTATGCTTTTCTGTTTTCTGGGGAATACAGCTGGTGAATTTTTCTAAATAATGTCCAGGCCACTTTTTTTTCCCATCCAATGAGAATAAATGGGGACTGGGGCTGCTAAACTCCAAAATGACAAAAAAATGCAAGTTTTCTGAATCCGGATGATGTCACATTAAACATGGTACCCTTAGTCCATTTCAGAACTTCCTAGCAACATGAGGGTGAGTAAATGACAGAGTTTTCATTTATAGGAAAGCTGTTCCGTAGCATTGTTGGGCGATCAGCTGAAATGACATTGTGTATTGATCAGTTTAACTAAACATCAGTTGTATCTGTCTCGTTACCTAGGAGTAAGCCATGCCGATATTTTGATGAGGGCCGTGGGACCTGTCCATTTGGATCCAACTGCTTTTACAAGCACGCCTTCCCTGACGGCCGCCTGGAGGACCCTCAACCCCAGAGGAGACAGACCGGCTCTAACGGAAGAAACCGGGTAAAACTATACTTTTAACGTTAGCACCAAACTGTCATTTTTACAGTAATTGTGTAACGTTATCAGATGAGTCTGATCATCTCTATCAAGCTATTAATGGAACCGCTCTCGGCTTTGCGTTGCAGAGCTCCAGGCGAACGCCGCTCTGGGATCTTTTGGACGAGCGAGAGAACGGCGACTCCTTCGACAACGAAGACGAGGAGATGGTGACGTTCGAGCTCAGCGAGATGCTCCTCATGCTCCTGGCGGCCGGTACCGACGATGACGTCACCGACTCGGAAGATGAGTGGGACTTGTTTCATGAAGAGCTGGACGATTACTACGAGCTTTACCTATAGCGTCCTTGCCGATTAACCCTCCTAGATTAACCCTGTGCCCTCTTTACTCTTTCTATCCCTATTAGAAACTAGACAGGACCGTCTTGTGTGGCTGATGACAGTAGCGTCTTTCCCCCCCGTGTTGTGGCAGTGCCTTTTAGCAGGCCGTTAAAAACGATGAATTCATTTCAAAGCGGATAATGAATATAAAAAAACGCGAGTCAAAAGACACATCTTTTCTAAAAAGCCTTCTCCATCCTGTAAGACCCTCCATGTCTGGTTAACGTACTAGAATAAAGTATACAGAGCAAAAAACAAAGGTAATTTAAAAAAACGCAAAAAGGACACTAAGTTATATAAACGTATATATAAATATATATAATTGGAAGGATATAGCGAACAAACCTGGCGCTTGCCAAGCGTGGGTTTCACACGTTTATCATTGACTGTGAGGATACAGCAGCTGTGTATGACATCACTAACCGGTGGCTGATGTTTTCGAATGATCTTCTCATGCACTGATTCTGACTGGGTGACGGTGGTGGTGAGCTTCCGTGATGTCACAACGCACTCGTTAACGTTCACATGGGCAACTCGTTACATTGAGCGTTTATCCTTAATGTAACGTCCTTATGTTACTCCTATTATCCACTGAGTTGTTTTTGTACCCGTTTAGCTGTACCTGACTAGCTGTGGTATTCAATGAACAGTCCCGCCAGAGAACTGAGTGCACCGTGACTTCTGTGAATCTGGACTCCCCAAAGCAGGCTTAAATGCATTGGAATACGAAGCCGGACGTTTCATCAGTTTAACCGTCTGATTTATTGTAAATCTGTTGCGCTTCAGTGAGTATTGCATATTAAGCTCAGTTTGGCAGTAGTCAACCCACAAACACCCAATTGTTATTCGGTTCTTGTCGAACTTGGTTGATATGCATATGTTTATACAAAAATGTGCTTGTTTTCTATGGTTCAGAACCATCCGATGTAACTTGAAATTAAAGTTTATTATCAAAGTCGACGGTCTGTGTGTTTTTTTTATGTCAATCGCATCACCTGTCATTTAGCCTCTTTGTTTGCAGATAAATACACATAAGTACCATAAAGCTGTATTGACTGCATTTATCTAGTTAACTAGTCCTTAGTTAAGGGGTGTTGTAGTACAGTTTGCTGTTGTGTGTAGGGTTAAGGCTGATAATAGGTTAAAATATAACTTCACAAATTGATGAATTAGAAATTGTGAGTTTTAAGAGTCCCAATTGTTATGTAAATAAAAAAACATGTCTTTTCACCACAATTATATAATACCTGTATAATATTGTAATGTGCATTGTTGTAATTATTTAAAAAACAGACCCTCCCATATTTAAAATTAAATAATAATGCTCGTGTTGAAACCAGGATTATGATGTCCTACATCTGGCTTCTGTAAGTTACGCATGCGTGAACGCACATCAGCCCAGAAACAAATGTAGACTGTGGTTCGGTACACAGGAACTGTTCACAACAAACGGCAATAAAACGAAATGGTTTCAATGATAGCCGTTTACATTTAATAAACACTGCGCGCATGACCACCGTACTCGAAATAACGCGTCCCATACATAATTATACAAAACGTAGTAAGATCTACCCTTTTGTTTTGTGTAATATTGCATAAAAATATTATTAATAAATGAGCATGGGGCTGTTGTTAAGTGTAAAACGAAAACGCAACGTGTTAGAACAATCATTGTTGTATTGTTGATGAATATTATATAAAGCCAAACTGTAACATAATTGTCTATTTTCTGATTATTTGATTCTGAACGCTTAGTCCTTCATACGGACCCACATTCCATTCCAATAGAAATCCATGACGGGATTTCCTCCCCCGCCTCCTTAATCCGCTAACATTACACGAGCAGAGCCAAAACAAGCCGCGGGGAGAAGGCATGAATACAATGACTGCTGAAATCATCAAAGATATCTCCGTGACCAGCTTTCCCCAACCCGACGACTCACCTGTCTCCTCTGCACCAGAAAACGGACAGTTGTTATTCATCCGAAACGTCGCGTCCAGGAGGGATACGCAGACCACGAGCGCCAGTGCCAACCTCGAAGAGGGCAGCTCCCAGCCCCTGGTATCTTCATCCACCGCCGATCCACAGTCGTACACCATGACATCGGGCGAATTCATGCAATCCACCCCTCTGTTCGTGCAGAGGTCTAAGAAGAACCTGTTTTATAAGATCTTATGCTTCCTTTTGCTCGTTCTCCAAGGTGGCGTGTTGGATTTCTACCTCATCATCTTCACCGATCTGTATTGGTGCTCGTGGATAGCCACGGATCTGGTGGTGATGTCGGGATGGGGGATTTTCTTCATGAAGAACGCCAGGAGCAAGCGCGAACGAGCCTGCGGTTTCCACCAGAAGAGCTCCATCTTCGGGTGCAACCTCGGAGAGTTCACCTTCGCCTACCTGGCGTGGCTCATCTACGTGATCGCCTCCACCCCGAAAGTGGTGCTCGTTTTGGAAACCTCCATTCTGGATCTCATTGCCCTCAAACTGCCGTTTGGCATCACCGGGTTTAAAATAACCATGTTGCTCTGCGCGCCCCTGCTCTACTGTCTCATTAACTCCATCATTGAAGATCCCAACGGCGCCACGCGTTTCCATTCCCATGGCTGCTTCATGAGCACCTGCGTAGACATCCTGGACAGCTTCACCCTGGTGGAACTGCTGCTAAAAAACGAGATTCCCAACGTGTACCTGAAGTACACGGTAATTTCCGTGTATTTCATCGCGTTGGCCGTTCCGGTTATATGGCTTTACGAACTGACGGCCTCGGAGATGAACTGCCGCTGGATATGGGCGAGGTTCTTCACCGGCGTGCTGGTCAACGCACCGTTGTTGGTGGTCAGATGTTTCCTCGTCTTCGTTTACAAAACGCCCGTCTCGGTTTTCATGTTCAAAAACGTCTTGTTCTTGGGGTGTAAGTGCCTGGAGATGATCGAGCAGTGCGTGTGTTTAAGAGGTGTCCGGAGGTTCGCACGTGGACGTGGGGACAACGCAGCCCAGTTCTCCCACTGCGTGTCGGAGAACGACATGTGTCCTCACGGTTACGTGAACACGCTGGCTGTTAAAACTCAGTCGTAGATGCGTTCATTAGGAGGCCACGTACTACACAGTGCGCATCTGCCCTATTAAGGGAAGGTACTACAGGTGATTAAGATAAATTCATTTCCTTCAGTCAAAATGACAGCAGTGAATAAGTGAAATAAAGGCAAATTAGGGAATCTACATTTTTATAACGATAGTACATTTGGCTTTTTTTGTTGTTTTAATGTGAGCATGTTGATTATTTCGTCAAAAGGTTGTTGTTTGAACAAGTTTACAAGGATTAAAACAATCCTCCGATAAAAAGCCAGAAAGTAAGGCTAACGCTTAACGATAAGGGTTAACTTGTTAGCATTAGTTAACAATGTTAGTTAGCATGAATCAATAATGAACAATAGCATCTTATACGACATCAAAAATCACAATAATGGCCAGTGAAAAATGTTCACTCACAATAATTAAGCTGACGTTTTATTATTATTTGCATTGTACAAGTAATATGAAAATGTTGCTGGCTATTATTTAGGATAGGCAACAGCCTGTACTCCAAAACTACAGTTTATGCCTATAGTACCTTCCCTTAGGAATGATGTTCTGTTCTCCGCAGGTGCTACAACCAAACCACTCAATGTGCCAATAAATAAACACTTCCACCTGTGACCTCTGCAGTACATCATGGACGCGACTGTGAACCAGTGCTCACCTGACGACAATGCCCAGAATCCTTGAGTTGCACGTATTGTGAGGCACTTTAATCACGTGACAAAATGTTCCCCAGAGGAAACGTTACAAGTGCAATGTTGTGTCATTTATTTTCTACGTAAGAAACGTCCTTCATCTTTTTGTTTTTGGAATCGATTTACAGTAGATCGACATAGGCTGACATCTAGTGTTTTCAAAGGTGTGTAAATATGCTGGAGGCATAGGTATGAAATTTGTTCGATTTGGTGTACACTTCAAATTGTGAACGTGATGTGGCCCCTTCCTCTCCCAAGCTCTTAGAAATAATATTGCACATATTTCAAAGTGTATGATAAGGATTTATGATGTTGGCAGATGTTTCCTAATGTTAATAGGCTACTTAAACTATAGAATCTATAAGGATAACCGTAATCCATCTGTAATGACCAAACTTCTACATGTGCTGTCTACATCCATCCACAGTGTGACATCAGTTTGTACCGGGCTACCTCTCTTTTCAGAATCGTACAGAAATCATGGTCCAGTGGGCTTATCTGCCTTATCTCTGATCACTTTCGCCGGAAAATACATTTGTTGACATTTTGACAATATTGTCACAGCGGTGACCAACAGAACGCGAGAGGATCTGATCCATGAATCCACATCTGCATGCGGACCTCAGAATTACAGCAAATTAATGAATTTGCTTGATTTAAATTTCACTTCAATGCCCCTGCTTAACTGTAAGCAGAGCACACTATATTCTAATGTGCATTTTTACATCAGTATATATTTATTATTTTGTGCTTTGAGGTTGGGGGTACAGGGTGAGCTAAAAGTGTTCAATATGCAGGCCGAAAGTGCATTATGGGAATTTTGTGCCCCACTGCACAGTATATAACCCAACAAATATATACAGTGTACCACTACGCATGTTTTTAATGTATGTACAGTACATAATCTTTTTGATAAGTAACCGTATTTCCAGACCCACATCTCTCTATTTATCCACATTAATATTTTACAGATCATTTTCTGACAAGGGCTTTAATTTTTTAGATTATTTTACTGTTAATGTTTACACGCGACATCATTTGTGCCGCAACAGTCTGGAGATATATGACGGTAAAAGTTGTTAAAAAAATCGTTACAGCTCAAATGCAATGAAGTGCAGCTGCACCTACCGCAAATTTACAAAAAAAAATGAAAGAAAAAGTAAATGACGGATCATTACCAAAGAGTGCTGCTTTATAAAATCAGAAACGTATTCGAATAAAATATTATACAAATCCCAACAGAGTAAATAGTTACAGCTGATGAACTAGAAGAAAATAAACGAGTGCGATATTATACAACAAACCACTTTTTTTTTAAACAAATAACAGAACAAACCTTACAAGCCCAACTGAATTTGTTTATGTTGTATTCATTAGCTAAACATAAGCTTCAAACTGTGTGCTGTGCTGTTCTATATCAACCTGTTTGACGAGGTGCTTGTTCTACTCCACAGTAAAAGTGAACTGATCTCACCCATGTGCCACTGTCATCTTTTTACATACATCAGAAATTGTTATTTGAAACAAACGACATGATGTCACGTCCATACCTTCATATCTGTCTAACACTACCTGGAACTGTAGCCCTGATCTGACCCTTCTGATGGTCTTGTCTGAGATTCTTCCTCTAGTTCATTTTCCTCCATCTCCACTGGTTGAGACATATCTATCTGCTGGTTTAGTTGGAAGCTGTCTTCCATTGAGGGTGGAGGTGCTGGGATTTCACCAGGAGTCCACAAAGCCGTAAATAAGTCCACCAGCTGCTGGACAGCGTGTTCGGAAGGCTGCGTAAAAGAGGATTGTTCCTGGCCTTCGCTGCTCGTTGTCCGATAACTGTCTGACGGCTCGGTCATTGGAAACTGTTCGTTCCCTCTGGACTCCAAAGAAACATGAGATGGTTCTGCTGGAAGAGGTTCAGCAAGGAGATACGGGTAGCTCTCAGGGCCAACGTGGACCATGCTGACCACAGGTACCTCAAGAGGGGGTTCTGGATAGTTGGAAAGTACATGGCTGTGATCTGACTGGATCCTGGGACTAACCATCTTGACGGAGGCCTCCTCAAGACTCCTGCAAATCTGAGGAACTACAGCACAGACGCTGTGGGTCTCCTGGTGAATTTCCACCTCGTTCATAAGAATCGGTAGACCGTCATTATACACAGGTTTGAACTCGTAAATCGGCGCCACCTGGAGGTCAAGAAGTGGACTGGACTCTCCTCTCACCTCTTCGTCGCTGTTTGCACACTCATTCTCAAACCAGTTGGGATTCTCCATTTGGTAGGCCTGGAAGGTTTCTATGGCGTCCCGCAGGGCTTTGCCCGAGGGGCATTTGAAGTAGTCATCCTTGCTGATACCCTTGATAGTATGCATCATCCCTTGCTGATATTTCTCCATGTCCAAAATATGGAAGTAAAGCTCCTCAAAGTGCTTCATCAGCTTGTACTTCACCGCAATGTCGAACATGGACGGCACGTCACGTTCGCCGCTGACATCATCGAAGTACCCAACCAGATACTTCCCGTAGGACGCGGGATACTGCATGTCGGGTGTGATCAGCTGCAGGGCGAGCGTCAACATGTCTCCCATTGGAGATCGAGCATCTTCCCGTAACAGTATGCGAGGTTCTCCGCAGATCGCCCCCCACTTGGCCTGCATCCCTCGAGAGCAGAGGACCAAAATCTTGCCGGAGGACTGCTCGACACGCCGCTTCTGTTGCTCGATCCACTGCAGCCGACCGATCGTGCCGACCCACGTGGTGTCGAGCAGGTCCAGCATGACCTCCACCCCACATTTGGCCCGCAGGAAACCACAGAGTTTCAGCACTATGTCTGTGTATAAGGGGTGGTCCCTGGAGTAGATGATCAGTACGGCTCGCGAGCCGGGTGGAACAGGCACTTCCTGTGCATGAGGAATCGGTTGCTTTTCTGGGCCTGGGAGAAATGGATTTAAAAAAAATTAGAAACAGGAATACAATCTGAAAGCAAAAACAATCAACAATCAGAAATTCTGAAACTTATTTACTAAAAACTGCATACAAGTGTCATCACTAATGTGCAATCACATGAAACACGTTTTATTATTGATAAAAATTTTTATGATGATAAAGTCTATAAAATATATCTATATTGCTTATGTATCAATATATTTTCTACACACACACACACATATATATATATGTATATTTTGTCTATATTATAAATGTATTGCTTACCTTTCTGTGGTTTACTGCAGCGCAAATAAATAGCCCAAAAACCAATGGCGCAAATTAAAAGGCATAAACCAACACAAATGATCCACATTACTGCATTTGTGCTGGAGACTGTTGGTGGTCGTTCTATAAACAAACGGCGGGGAAAAAAATGTGTTTATACGTTTGAATTCTTTGTGAAATGGTGTTCAAAAGCGGTTTACCATTATTTGATACTCACCAGGACAGATGTTAAAATTGTGATTCTTTCGCTGGCAGTCATTGGCACACTTGGGAAAAAATGGCTGGATCTGATTTGAAAGAGGTCGTTAAATACATTGTTAACGAGCAGCATTCCGGATTAATCAATTACATTATTTTTTTAATTGGCACTGATGTATTTTGTAGATGCAAAGATGGCAGCTACACACCTGCACGTCGAAACTGCAGCATGTTCTTGGCCAGTTGTCCAGCTCGTACGTCACGTTCAGTAACGTCTTGCTGTCCTAAATCCACAGAAAACACATTTTGCCCCTTAAAGACAGTTTAACATGAAGATTCTGCACCGAGACATTTAACCTGTCAATGTCAAGACGCTGTAAAATTCATCTACAAAATAGTTGTTTGTATAGCTGTTGCGTACGATTCACATTCGATGCATTCAAACTGATACGATATATATACACAATAAACGAATGTACGTGCCATTTTCTTACTTTATAAACAGTCTTCATTTGTTTGTCCCTGTTGCACTTCACAAAAACATTGTATTTTTCTGCATTCTCTCCCGGGTTAAACGCAACAAGCAGAACAGGGTTTCCCTCCGCATCTGCGGACCTCACCGTGGTTATATTGGGTTGCCACGTATCCCCTAGGAGACAAGCAAAGTCAGATTCATTTCCTAAATTTAGAAGCGCATACTTAAAGCTGCAATCTTTAACTTTTTTGGGTTAAAAATGATCAGAAATAAGTCGCAACGGTAAATTTATAATAAGGATTTATAATTTGAGCTGTGAGGTCTGATTTCCCAGAATATTTCAGTTTGACGTCAGTATTCATAAAGTGAAGTACATACAGAAACCTGCAATTGTATGTTTCAAACAGAGATGGCGACAGAGAGGCAACAGTTACGGATCGCAGACTCCAACTTAACTGGGCCGGTTCCCTGTTTCTTAGTGCATATCCTTATCTGGTTAAGCTAGATGGGTTTCGCAAAATTTCCTCACCTCTCTCAAAACAGATTTTGGTCGGGCGCATCCCAGGATCGTCACAACCTGTGGTGACAGAATCAAACCGATCAGAATATAAATGATCATTGTAGGATGAGCAAATGAGTGAAGAATCAGTTCCACGTGTCATTTACCTGGAACAATAACTGTTTTGTTCATGTTATAACTGGTGTGTTGTAAATTTGGTTTGGGAAGGTTGGAGACAGTCACCAAGTATGTGCTGCCTGGATCGACCACCACTTTATCCAAAGAGAAGGACCACTGAAATAAACAGATCACAGATCAGTTATGAGTAAAAAATTATACGTTGATAAAGTAAAAATAACAATATTAATTACAGTAATAAATCAGTCTTGCCTTTTCACCGTGAGAATTTCTCATGGACTTAAAATCCTGGAGGAACATGTAATGGACACACAGGTGCTCGTTGGTGGACAACCGCAAAATACTGAACTCGGTTCCTTTCAAAAAACTTACGCTACCTGTAAAAAAACAGATTATTAAATGGACGAGTGCATCGCCTCTGCGGACCTACCGGTTACATCATACTGCAACATCGAATCTGATAACCTCCATAAATTCAACTGTCTGTAATCAGCCGCTCACCATCATCCTTTGCTTTCCACGCAGCAACAATGACTGGTTCCAGTTCACCCCTGATATTAGCTCTGGCTTCAACTCGCACTGTGAGGTCATCGGGTCCGTTAGGGGTAAAATCCGAAGGCTTGAGCCATCCGTCATACATGCAGTTATCTGTGAGAAAAATCAACCATCAGTTTACCGTCATACACACCTTTGATGATCTCCATGTAAAAAACGAAAAGAATGAAGAAAAACACTTACTGATGTCTGGCTTACATTGTACTTCCTGGAGAAGAGAGAGAAAGAGAGAGAGAGTCACCTATTGTGTATATCACTCTGATTTAAAGCTTTTAAAACGTCAGATGTCGACATATAAAAACACAAACAGATTCTGTATAACTTTAAACGCCTGTGTTGTTATGTGATCGTCTTTATTTAGTTACCTCCTGTGTACAGTTAAGGGAAAGTCCGCCATCCATAACTCGCATGTTCAGCATCGCGGGTATGAGGGTGAAAAACGCGACACCCCGCAGGTACAAGAAACTCATGGTGCGAGACGGAGGCAAAATAAACCGAAGCACATCTGAAAAACAAACCCTTTTCAATAAAAGTTGAAATAAAGTGTACAAAGCGCGACAAGCTTAGAAACAAGCTGGCGGAGGTGGAGGAAACAAGTCGACCCAAATAAACTTCCTGGAATGACGGTCATATGTAAAGCAGCGCGAGTCACACCTGCGCGTTTTGTTGCGTCGCGTTTCGGTGGAAAACAACCGCGCGTGGCGCCTACAGTATGTTTGTATTATGAACATACTGTATGAGCCCTAATGTAGAAAAAAGCCCCGTCTTATTAATATTATTTGTTTTTATCTGTGTTGTGTTTAATCTGAAGCGTTAAACCGTTCATGTTTCATGTTTCTCACTGATACCATTTTTGTCATTTTAGTTATATTTTACTGTTTCTGTATATATAAAAATACTGAACAAAAACACAGAAAAAAGCGAAAAGGTCATTGCGGTTAGTTATAGTTAGTCCTGGTTGAAAGGCCTCACATTTTTAATAACTCTTTATTCCCGCACGTCTCGCGATTAATTTAGCTCCAGTCGCTTAATTTAACTTTAACCTTTCGTTTCAGCCCTGGGTGCTGGGTGTTTTTAATCAATAATGTACAATAATGTAATGTAATTAACCTTTGGCATCTGATGACGTCCTGTATATTTGCATACTGAAATTCTTTGGAATTTCATTTCCTTTAACCCTTCATTACATTTCCACTAGATGGCGCTACTTCACCACTGAAGGCATGTACTGTACGCACAGGTCAGAGATTTTATCTGTATGAAAGGCTATTTATCAATCTATATGAAATGTTTTATGTTTCTTATTTCCTCTGTGTAAACAGAAGCAAACAAACAAATTTAAAACAAATAGGTATTTATAGCCTATTCAGGGTTCTCAATTAGATGACAAAAAATTGATTATATTATATTATTATTTGGGAAAATCGTGAACAGACTTAATACGAATGACCGCTTTTTGATTACTTGGTTTAAATCGTAGTGAAATGTCACAATCCTTTTCACATTATGCACTTATGTTTATTGCCACAAGGTGGCAGAGTTGACAGTTTTTTGTATTTGTTTACTGTATAGTTCCTCTCCTTATTTGAATGTCGGTCAATATTTGTGTTCCTATACGATTCATGCCTCAAATGTTTTATTCATCTGTAATATTTCTGTTGCTTTGTAATAAAATACAACAGCTTAAAAAACATTAAAATTGTTTATTATTCCACCTAGACACGAACTAGAATACGATTATGAAATACGTTACAAATGTTTTTCTTAAATGGAAAGCAGGACATCGAAAAGCTGTTTACATTTTTTGTGTTCATCAACATTCATTTAAAATAAAGTATCTTCTCAGCTGATCTGTAACTGTATACTGAGCTACAGAACCAAATCCTGCGGTACAGATCCCTCAGTATATGAGGGTGTGCCACACATGGGCCCAGTATCAAAATCCTCAGGATAACAGTGGCATTACAAAATGAGGGCTACCCACACAAAGCCCAGGTGTGCACACTGTTGTTTTTGTGTGCTGGCTGGAGATGAGAGGAATCTGGATTGCTAATATGTCGCATCTGTGGATTTGAGGTGAATTGTTTGGACACGTCAACAGAAGAGTGTGAAAAGATGAACAAAGACATTTGACTATTATTATAAATGAAAGATGAATAGCTCTCACACCATTGGCTACAATCAAACATTGGCAGAGCATTACATTAACAGCAAAGGTCATGGGTTTGTTTCCCAGGCAACACACATACTGATAAAATATGTAAGATTTTTTGAGGGGAAATAAATGCAAACGTGTAAATGAAATATAACAGTACAGAAAGTTAAATGTAAGCTGATATACTCAGAAAATACAAACTCAACAACATATTTTCTGAATATGGATGATGTAGATAGATTATTACAGTATCTTGATTGTTATAAATGTCACATTTTAAAACAACAAAGTTGAGGCATGTCTCATTGATCACTTGTCTGTGATGAGATCACGTTTTAATAAACATATGTAGAGAAAGAATAATTAAGGGAATATGGCTGAAATTTGAGGAAACAATACACAAATGGATTTGGACGGACTGCTTTGACTCAGTTGACCAGCGCGTTTACAGCGACCTGCCAAACTGGAATAAAAATGGAGCAAAATAATGTCAAACACTGGCTAAACTATTTCGTGCTTATCAGTCTGAAACAACAGATTTGATGTGAATTTCTGTTTGATTGGAGCTGAGGTCTAAAGCATTCTGGAAATGACCCAGCCAGCTCGCGACCAGAAAACTGAATCTGACCAATGACTCAGTGACTCCAGCACTTCCAGCAGCGTCTTAACCGTAATCGTGAGGCTAATGCTTTGGTCGTGATGACATACTTTTAAAAAGCGAAGGTACTGTGTGGGAGCGCACAGCCACAATTCATAAAGGACAGGTGGCTGAGAGTCGAAAGATATCCAAACCTCACAAATCTACAAAAGCAGTTCTAGGTCACTTCACTGCTGAAGTAACACACTGCCATGTTGCTAATAAACAAGTACAGATCCTTCCATCTACATCGTAGAAACAAAGGTGCTACACAATGCCATAATAGAACCATTTTTGGCCATGTGGTTCCATAAAGAACCTTTAACAGAATCTTTCTGTTGCACAAAGGGTTCTTTGTAGTGGAAAAAGGTTCTTTATGACTATGAAAAGGTAAGAAAGAAATGGTTCTTTTAAGAACCTTTGACTGAATGGTTCTTTGAACAAACCAAATATGGTTCTTTATGGCATTGCAGTAAAGAACCTTTATTTTTAGGAGTGTGCAGAACAGTATACAGCACAGTATTTAAAAGTGTAATGTACAGCATATATAAATCTGATTATTGTCGTTCTAAACACTGAAGTATTTGAAGCGAGAATGACCTGCACTACATCTGAGGAGATTTTTGCCTTCTCAACATTACTTCTCCCGTCTGATGTTCAGACCGTCGACGTTCTAAGCGTCTGGTCCACTCAAACGTTGTACAGCCTGAGATTTGTGAAAGCTGTCAGAAACCGAGACGTGGGGATTGTTTCGCGATGCCAGTAGAGCACTTAGATGCGATTGGCAATCAGACAAAATGGAAGGCGGCCATATATGTGCTTTTATATAACACCAGAACATTGCCAGCAGTGATTTTACCTTTAAAAGGTGTAGATGAAGAATCGTGATCGTATATAAATGAATATACAACGACCTCATTTATCAAAGATAAAGCTAATGTTTATAATGTGATGTGATGTCATTAATGCTGCAGGAGACGGTGACTAATAACGCAACCTTATGAACTGGGTTACATTTGTGTGCGCATGACAATACAAACACAATATACAAAGTTTGGTTTGGTTCTAGTTGTAATAGTGAGCTTGGACTGGCACACAATCTCGTGTATGAATATGAAACTATATTGATTCTCACATACAAAATCTATATATGGACAGAACACTTAAGCAAACTTAGAATATACGTTAAATGACATTGAATTAAAAAATGAAACTAATTCATTTTTGTTTTAAGGAAATAAAGAAAAAAGAAGCACAACTTTTAAGAAAAGCAGGAAGGTTTTAAGATCAAAGATGAATTGATTTTGGAATGGATTTCAGTCCGTGTCTGTTAGCCTGGATGATGTATCATTAAGCATCATTTATGTGAAAGATGAAAAATGACCTTTTAGCACATAAGGTGAAATAACAATTAAAATTTACAGTCTTTCTTTTCCAGGAAAACCGAGCAAAACATTAATGATATATCTTGCATTTATGGACTTTTCCAAATTTTTGTTCAATAAAATGTTCTCTAGAACAAGAACGCACCCCCCACCCCACCACCCACCCACCCAGGTGTCAAAATACTTTTTGTGGTCACATGACTTAATGGGGTCATATTATTTGATGCAAGTCAAAGGCACTGACCATTGTGCAACAGTTTCGGCCAATGGCACGCCAGACAACTTCCCTGATTTAGTTTAGGGTCAATACTGTGGGTTATCTCCTTTCATTTCACAATACCAGTAATCTGGAAGGTAAGATACAGAGAAATTAAGCACCGTTATGTAAATTGTTTGTGTCCTGGTTCTCTTATTAGGACATTTCTGTTCAGAGGTTTCAGGAGTCAGAGGAAGTTTCTAGATTTCCATCAGCGCTGTCCATTATGCAACAAGACATATTCCACATATTTGTTTAATCCAGCGAGAACAAATGAAGACATCAGATTTGACGATCCACTTCATCAAATGAAATTCAAAACATTACTTTTTCCGTAACGTGAAATATTGCTAAATGAGGACAGAACTCTTTATTTCAAACTCAGTGGTACAGCACGGCCGTTATCTCTGTGCGCTTGTTTTCTTGCTCATTTTTGCCTGGAATGGAACAGAATATTTTCTTGATGGGTAAGAGTGGGTCACTATAATCTGTTCACCCCCCCCCCCCCCCACTCTCTGCCCAGAGGAGAACAGAGTCACACAAGGTCTCCTGAAAGTAAACTTTGTCTCCTGAAGGAGGCTTGGCAGAACTGGTAGAATTGGATAAGACAGCTCACACTTTAGCCCCAGTAAACTCTATGACACACACATTTACTTATCTATCTAAATGAAAGACATTCAATAGACTTCTACTGTTTTTGTAAACAGCTATAAATAATATAACCTTAACAGAAAACGTTCTACATTTTTACACTTAAAAAACTTTCTTTACTATATTGTTTAGTGCAAAAGGAGGTTTTGCTCAGCTTTGACGGGTTCACACACTTTTGGGTACAAATTAGTCCCCAATATATGCTAACCCCCCCCAAACACACACACAGACCCTTACCTAACCCTCCTTACATATTTGGTCAACCAGGTTGAAGTGATTGGTTAACCAGGTTGGTTAGGAGATAAAAAGAACATGTTCATCTTGAAATTTAAAACTAATCCGTATTTTATCCTATTTCTTAAAGCTTAACCTCATCCACCACGGAAAAGTGCCAGTTTCTCCATCAATGGCTCAAAACTACAGACTGTCTTTAATCCGTTACTCTGGGTACATTCCCAGCATACCTGAGCTGGGTGAAACCCACCACAGTGCTGCTGAAAAGACAGGGCCAAAAGTGCTGGGGCAAGAGCCACTGGTTCTTATCTCGGCACACACACCTGCAGTCTGTATGTGCGGTTCAGTACGCTTCACTTACAAATGGGCCTGAATGGCCACGAGCCATCTGTGGCGTCTCTGTGTGGTAGTTTAAACACAGCCAGGTGCCAAATTGGTCTCTAAAAAGGTGAGTGGTATTATATGTAGAAGGCTGAGTTGACTTCAGACAGGAGTCGTATGGTCTCTGCACTTTTGTCCCAGGAGCAAATCCAGGTCTGTTAACATTTTAAGCCACTGGGACACCGGCTGTCAAAATGGAGACAAATTGTAGAACTATGTTCTTATACTCCGAAAAATATTTAGAAAAGATGTAATCGGAGGCAACTACTCATGGTCACTTTTAAAAGACTATTAAAAAGAAGCAGTGACACACTGTGCCATCAAAACCTGATTTCACAGGAACGGTATGTTCAGGAGACAAGCTAGACCATCCCGACACAGACATTTTGTTTATAATTGACACAGATTGGCCGGTGTCACACGCCAAAGAAAATAGCACGGGCAAAAAAACGACTCCGTTTGTTCTGCTGAAAGTGGAAAAGCAGAATCAACAGAGAATGTGTATTTTCTGGGACACTAGCGTCACTGAACGGAGTAGCGAAAACGATTAAACGTCATACAAATTCCCAGCTTTTCATTGGTTGGACAAACAGATAGCCCCGCCTCCAAGCTCACACTATTGGTTCAGTCGGTCAGGAAGATTTAACAAGCAGAGGTGCGTTTCTATTGTGAGTAATTTTATGCATAAATAATAAATATTTTTAAGGTAAACATTGAATTTGTGAAGATGCTGAAAATGGGGTCTTACAAAGTTCAAACAAGTCCAAGGTGGTCTGCTAGCTCTAATCTGGTTGGTCTCAACAAACACAAACTGGTGGTCTACTTAACCAGCTTTGACCAACTAAAGATCCTAAATGACCTGTTTTAACTAGCCAGAAACCGTAAAAATCCACCAGAAGCTGGTTTAAACTGGATTTTCCAATAACACAGAGCGTGTTAGTGTCAACAGGCTATAAAGTTACCGGCATTATACAGTGAAAGAATCTGTAATCTCCACGTGTCTCCCCCACCAACCTTTACATCTTTTTCCTGACACCCGAGCACGCCAAACACGTCTCCTCACTGCGTTCCATACATGTGTGCTAATGTGATAATGTATGTTAACCATATCACCCTCCCATTAAATTTAACATACATCAACTTTTCATACTGCTAATACAACATGCGCGAATGCGGCCCGTGCGCATTCATGCATAATACATGTGGGTCGATATAAGTTTACAACAGTCCGGCCCGTTTGATGTGGAGTCCAAAATCTGTTGCAGCCTTCATGCAACTTTCCATGACTGACAAAATGGGATGTGATTAAACACATGGTACAAAGATTGAAAATATAACGTGGTTATCGCAACACAAAGGCACTCAGGCACTGGGCCCTTCGCAGAAATGAATCAAAGAATCATTTTAGCTTGTTTTAATCAGATCCATATGTCGAGTCTTTACTCAACTCTGGCCTCATCAAAGAGATTCCAGCTCGCTCCTGCAAGACAATCTTTTGGCCTCAGTATGAATTAGCTTTCAGCCGCTGTGGTTTATGGTGTGCATGGCACTTTCGCCGATCTGCTTCTCATGCAACGCGTTATTTTTGCGAAAAGATTCGTGAGGTGAGACGTGACAGCACAATATCTGTACATTTGCAGTGAAAGGTTTCCCACGCTACCCAGCGAACAGGGAACGTTTTTTGGGCGTTTGCTGTCGTTCTCCAGGTTTAACAGTTTTAGGTTGTAGAAACATTTTCAATATGTAACAAACATGTTTAAAACACATTCATTTGAAAGTTCTAGGAACATTAAAACACCTTAAATTAATGATTGAAATAACATTATTGCTTATTGTTATAAAAACGTTATTCAAACATTATGTAACGGTATGTAACGTTCCACTGACTACTTAAGAACAACTTTCTTGATGTGTGATATAGAACGTAAACGTTCTACTAACGTTTTGACAACGTTGAGGGAACATTTAGAGAACGTTAACCAACGTTCCCTAGCCCGACTGGTTCCAATTGAACGACTTCGGGATCGATCATTCAGTTAGGCAGGGGAAAGACAACACTTCCACCTGTGATGCATACACGTTACATTGCGCTTAGGTCAGGTTGCGTGCCGGGTCATGCGTTGCTTTGGTCGGGTGTTAAGATTTCAGTTCCCCGCCGCTCGCACCTGTTTGCACGGGCAAACACACGCACATCACCAGCATCCCTCCGCCTCTTTACCGGTTGAATGACTATACAAGTGCATGGCGTGGTAAACAACCGTTATTCATTCTGCCTCGCAGTCCAATTTCTCAAGGGCTTAAGGTGGGAGGATGAGTGTGAGATAAGCGCAAAAAGATGTGTCTGCTTTCAGCTCCACATTACAGCGAAGTAAAAATATAGCATCAACATGCGGAGCTCGTTAGAATCCGCGTTACTAAGACGGGCTGTCGTGACTATCCATGCAAACGGATGCAGGTTGATATGGCACTCTGACCGAGTGTTTATACCGATATTCAGGTAACAAGCAAAACTCGGGATCAAAGAGGATTACCTTGTCACGAGAAGAGAAAATTAAATCCAGAAACATAACTGAGATTAGTAAGTAAGTGTACAAATGTTCAAAACCCAGCTGCTGAAAATACACGGAGACTGTAATTTTGAGTTTCATCTGATTGACTGTTTTCTCAGCACCAGCTAAAGTTTCTTACGTGATGGCTAGTGGAAATCTGTTTATCCAGGAATCGATATGTGTTGACAAGACCCATATAAGCATACACTTCATATCTCTCTTTAAATCAATGATGTACCAGTTGTAAACACCTCTCTCTCTTATG
The DNA here is from genome assembly GCA_036877575.1 of Botia almorhae. Lineage (NCBI taxonomy): Eukaryota > Metazoa > Chordata > Actinopteri > Cypriniformes > Botiidae > Botia > Botia almorhae. Next base: position 70,535 of record JAZGTJ010000099.1, on the reverse strand, counting down.
TTATGTTGATAGAGGGATTTCTCCTTTCTTCTAATGGTCTCTGATGACCATTACACAGCAAAGCTCGCTGTTGCTAGAAACGGTCATGGTCGATGCTAGCCAGACGTTTAAAGGGTCAACGAAAACATGATAGCTTATCTTTGGCCCTGCCTGTTTGCCCTAGCTGTGTAAACCCATCCTGTATATTCTTTCAAATATTTCCTCAAAATACAATCAGTATATATACTGTATACCGCACACACAGTGTGTCACACACAGTAAGCTAGTATTTCGTTCCAAACACAGCTGTTTTCTGTACTACAGTGCGTGCAATGGTGTATTTGCTAATTTGCAGTACAAATAAATAACAATTAAAACCATTTGCGTGACTCATTGTGTTGTCGTGCTTTTTCCAAATCCAAGCCTGTTCATCATTATCTACTTACTTGATAATCTCCAGACAACTACCTGAAAGGATTTTGTTGCACAACACTTCAACAATATTATTTAAAACATTCAATGCGGCATAACAATCATAATAAAACTGCCCCGGAATGATGCGATCGTCTAGTTTTGAGGAAGCACTCCACACGACACCATTAGACATTCATCACTTCCATCGTACAGTACGTGAAGCAAATGATTTTATTACATTAAACAGTGAGTGACAGTTACTTGCATTGCACAGAAAACTTGAAGCGCGCCACGAGAAACACGACTATTACACAGCAAGATATTTACATTCCCCGGTCAGTTCAGAGCTGACTTTGGCTTTGAGCCTTCCCATCATTCCTCAAGCTGAAATTTCACATGTCCCCAGCTTTTCACGGTTGCTGTTTTTGAAACGTTCAAAGAAAAACGATCAAAGAAACTGAAGGCAAAGAGCAGACGGCACAGGAAATGTTTACTCAGCTCCGCACTCACGTCCTCCAGCACCAATCCCGGTAATGACTGTACGGTTAAGACATTAGCTAAAGAAATATACAGTGAGGGAATATACGTGTGGACCTCATAAAAGCACGTCCATTTCACTCAAACTAAAAACCGTTTTTCGAATTGTGTCATCCACAAAATTCTTGTCATCGCAATGCTTAAAATATGAGTATTTTACTGGTGATTATCATTATATTATGGTGATGACAGTGGGCTGGAATAATGTCAAAATGGTCCCAAAAATACAGTTTTCAATTTCAAATACATTTGATTTGATTTGGGGGTGTAATATGAACGTTCTTAAGACGTTCTTGACATCACATCTGGATATCCTGCAGCCATTGTCCATTTTGACTTCGGGTTACTTCTCAAACCGATTTCCGCCGTTTGCCGAAGACGTTGTTGATGAGCTTGGCCATGGACTTCGAGCCACTAGGGCGGCGCCGGCGCTCCTTCGCCTTGCCTCCCAGGCTGGCGTTTCGCACCATCTTGGAGAACATAAGCACCACCTCCTGGTAGTGTTCTGCAGCAGACAGCTCGTAAAACTGGCAGCGGCCCTCAGACGCCAACCTCTGGCCTTCCTCCCTATCCACCTCTCGCACGTGGCACAAGTCTTGCTTATTGCCCACCAGAAAAATCACAGAGTCTGTGTCCCTGCAGTCAGAAGGTTACAAATCACTAAACAGAACATGTATATAACTAGCTAAACAGCTAACATAGCTTGAAATGTTTTGCAAATGTAATCTACATCTTTAAAGCTGCAATCCGGCACGTTTGCCTCACTATCGCCATCTCTGTTTGAAACATTAAATTGCAGGTTATGCAATTATTTATATTTACAAATGGAAGGGCTCCTTCCTTTTCAAGTAGCCAATAGCCTTTTGTTTATTGCTCGGTCATGAACCATAATTAGCTATTGCTAATCAGGGGTAGGTGGTATTAAAGGGTACCGGGGGAAGAAAGTATTTTTTACGTAAAAAAAGATTTGTACAAGACATTTGTGTGAAAATATAAATATATATCTTTACGTTAACATACATTTCTGTATGTGTATTTTATGTAAAATAAAATTGTATTTCTGTTATACGATAATTCTATATTATCCGCACTTTAGAGGAGCAGCACATGGAGGCCCTCAAAAATAAAGCTGCGAAGCTCTAATTTTAATTTAATGGGATTTTGAAGTGTAACTCTAAATCCTTTTAAAAGAGCCACGGAATTCTGAACGCAACGGAATGCTTATGCTCATCAGCTTAAGAGATGTTTAATTTGATTGGGTAATATTTCTCTCCGTGTTTGGCTCCGTCTGGCAATGTCTGGATTGATTTACTATAGCAGAGTAAACAGTTTGTAAAAAGGAACGACAAGTAATGTCTGCAAAGCCAATCATTTTAAAAGACGAATAAACACTGTCGTAATTAAAAACAGGAGATTCGATATTCCACTTCTTTTACTTCAGTGCATTTACTTACATGACCACAAAATACCTCTGATGGTGTTTCTAAACACTCAGATCTGATCTACAGACTTGTTTTTCTCTATTGATAAAAGAGAGCCCACGAACCAATGGCTGAGCCCACATCAACACTACCCACATACTGTAGTTGATTCAACAGTTCTCAACGTGAACAGAAGACGGTCATTTATGGACACCCACATAACAGAAACACACATATAGACAGAAATAGCTCCTCCACCTCCTCTCCAGCCTGAGAGTGTTATACCTTTTAGCCGCTCCTAGATGAATCTCTCTGATGAGGTGCACAATGGCTGTGGCCGTGAGGAAGGAGGAGCGATCGCTGATGTCGTAAACGACCGCGAAGCCGTCGGCCCAGTGGATCTGCTCGTTGAGAGTGGACTTCCCCTCGCACGGCTGCAAAAAAACATCAAAACATGTAAGCCGTCTCTTAACTAAACATTACTGATTAGACAATAAGGGATTGTAAAAACAATAGGCTTTTTAAGTGGACCCCCAAGAGACTGATGCACAGATGGTGTCTAAATCAAATAATGGCCAACAGACTGCATTAAATAATTTGGTTCTACCCAAGAGGTAAACACAATCATGCTCTTAGACTGCAACCTATTCTTACTGCATTAACATAGCCTGGATCTCTGTTATGATGTGTATTACCGTATGTTTTAGGAACGTAAAGCTGAAATCCGTAACATGGTTTATTTAACTCGGTTAAAAAAAAACAAAAATAGATGTCGAGCAAGTACACGACAGATCAGTGGTCAAAACGGTCTCGTTAACTTACCCTGATTCGCAATGGTTTATAGAAGTGATTTATAATAATAATTTAAATTACAATGATTTATAATGTGAGCAGTCAGGTCGAATTTCCCAAATGGTCAGTTTGGCATAAACATTTGTGTAAAAATACATATTTAAAAGCACGTAAAGTCATGTGCAATATCATGTTTCAAACAGAGATGGCGCCAGAGAGGTAAACATTACATATTGTAGCTTTAACACCCAGCCAAAGTCCCCATGCACGTTTCTTTTATAGAAAACAGTCCCTAGTACGTTCCTAAACGATTTAAGGTGGACTGTTCCTTTAAATTTAACCAACAAATTAACTCTCTTGTGCTGGTTATATAAGGTCATATATGTGTCTTATGAATAATATAAACGCTTATGTAGCCTAATAGAGTCTTAGGGCAGGTGGAATAGATGGCAGTTCAGATTGCTGTGTTAAATACTGCTGGCTTTGTCTGGGAGCTTGTGGAATGATTATATAAGGCTGCAAGACACACAGCTCTGCAAAATTCATTATGCCAGTAAGACAAATGACACTGGCTGTCTTACGGCCATGCACTGATAGTTTGTAGGTCAACCCTTATGCCGGGTATAATGCCAGGCTCTCTGGTACATGTCTATGAATATATATATAAATATATGACAAATATATATGTATACACACCACAAAACGCACTTAAAAACCACTTAAAATTTCTGAAGCACTTTTAAGGTAAAAATTGTCACCACAGAACACCGGGCAACACAAAAACAGGGAATAAACGTCATTCTACATAGTGATTTGTGTAGATATTACAATCTATAAAACACTTACCTGGGAACAGGGGTCATAAAGTTCGAGATTCAGTTGTCTGCCATCAACTGACATGCGCTTTCTGTATATACACTCTGTGAAAACAACAACAACACCGCATTAGACAACAGATTCCTGCGCGTAAACTGCGGCGATTCGTGTGCACACTGTGGTGTATCTACCCTACTTGGCATTAAACTCATTTGTATCAGAGATCTATGCAGCTGGGTGGTCCCACAGGTGTAAAAACAGGTAGGCATGCGTAATCTCACCACCAACAACAATAATCATAATATAAGAAAATCATTTTACAAATACCTGACGACGATGCATATTCGCCAATAAATCGCCTGGTGAGAAACCGCACAATAAGTGCTGGAAAAAGATTTCAAAAGTGAGCAATGTTGAACGGAAACTGCTTGTATTGTAATTTGTTCAACTAAAAACAAACATACCTGATTTCCCAACACCCTCTGATCCCAGAACGGCAACTTTTATATCATTCATTATCGTGCGCCAAGAAGCGTCCAGGTAAAGATCGCAAAAGAATGAAACTCAAAGACGGTATTAATGGTGGATTAATGGTGACCCCACATTTGAGCTTTTATAAAGAGCGGTGATAGATGGTCGGAACGGACAGTCGCATCTTCTGATCGCGTCGATGTTCCGCAAGGTGTTTATCAGACTCCTGCGCTCGCGTCGCCTCTCCAAGTGCGCTGCGTGAGCTCAACGGAGCCCGACCATTCGCGGCGTTGCGTCACTGTGACGACAGCGAGTCCAGCTGGAGAGAAAACATCACGGAGTGTGCCTGCGGTTTTTTTACAGGTGTATCTCTATATTTATGTCTTTCGACAATTTGCTCCCTTTATTTGACTCTTTTTGTTTACCAGAAGAAAACGGGTGCGTACTTGGTTATAAACTGTTTCTAAAATAGCTGTGCCTTAAACCATCCGGCTAGTTTTGCTATTACAACCTAACCTAAATCTTTCCACGCCAACTTTCTGTTTCAATAAGAACTATAGAAAACACAAGGAAATAATCAGACTTTCTGATAATGAATACTGAAAACGATTAGTTACTGATTTATGAATAACATGCATAAACAGTACAGTTCATATAGTGATGTCATACTATAACACAAGTCATTTGCATTGGGTTAAAGCATGTTCACAAAACAGTTGGGTCACTTATATATAACGTCTGCTAAATGTAGTTTAGAAGTAATGTTTGGTAAAACAGCTCCCCTGAAATGATGCACGGAGCAAATGTTCGTGCAGTTATTATAAATCTCTTTACATGATGTCTGTGGGTGTTATTATGCCCCATCAGTGATTGAGTTTATTTGAATCAGTTACATAAACTGCTTCCCCCACATAATGAGTCACGTAATCAAACATCTACCCGCTGAATGGAGTTTAAAGCTGCAAAATAATCACATACAGAAGTTCGTTTATCTCAAGCAGATCTGTGGGCTTTCGAGAAAAACATGCACGTTTGCTTCCTGCGACACATGCATATTAATTGCTTTCGAGTTCCTGTGTCGGCACAGCTGCTGTTTGGTTGCGAGCCTAGCGCGCCAAACGATACTTATTAAGTATTATTATACTATCAGATTAATCAGTGATAAAAGAAGCCGAATTTGATTACAGACGCTTGTATCAACAATTTCATAGTGGGAACAAAATGCAGACGGAAACAGTTCGTGCGTTTATGTGCGACTGACACGGGAGGAAACGACTCTTGGTAAACTCCTTCCACTTTTAGTAAACAAAACTGAACTACACAGAGTGAAAGCAAATCACAAAAAAACTAGCGGTTCCAGAAACAATTTTTGAAATTGTTTAGCTGGAGAAAGTAACAAGACCAAAAATCAAAGTTTCAAATATAAACAACTGAAAAAAAAAACGCTTAGTGTTTTTGGCGATGAATCGGCTAAACCGATGTGTGTTGCAATCACTCGAACCTGTGATCTTGGCGTTGCTAGCCCCACGCTCTCAGTGATTACCACAAGAGTGAATAAATCCCGTTTCAAAGTCATCGTTCTGAAAATTACGATTTTGAATGACTCAAAGGAGTAAATCATGCAGCCCATACACAGCCAAATATAAATCTCGGTCTTGGTCCTTTATTGGCCCAATTCTGTACAATTTCATATCTATAAATCAGCTATTACATAATCCTGTCAGGTGTCCCCTCACCCTGGTTATGAATGTAACAAAACCAGACGCATCAGCCAGACGTATATGTTTATATAGGAGTTTATATCTGCCATCGCTTTAAAAACGTGACAGATTTAAGACAGAATTCTGTCTGAAGTCCAGCCGACTCTCTTCTGTCCAATCTTTCCTCGAGGCAATCCTTTCTTTTTAAATTTGGGATGCCAGAGACTGACTCCGTCCTGAGGCATTAATCAAAGTGGATTACGTGACTCTGGTACATTTGATTCCTCTTAAACTTAAATATGCGAAAATGACTTACGGCCAATCAGCCGAGGTCCGCTTGGAAAACGTTGAAAGCGGCATTTGCAGTTCATCTTCATAAGAAAACACGAAGGACGTTTTAGCCAGATAGCCTGAAAGCGCCGATGATAAAAATGGGTGACCTATTTCTTGCTTGTAACGTTTCGTTTTTGATCATGTTTTGTTAAGCGATGGCCTTGTGTTGCTATAAAAAGTAATAACGTTTAATCTAGCCACAGGTATTAAGAAATGTGAATTACTTTTAATCAACAACAAAAAAAAGTTCGTCCATCAATATTTCCCAAATGTTGTCCCAACATGACTGTCAGACAACAAGCGGTTTCATACTGAAAGATGTGGTGGATTAGTGAGCTCCCAGCATGCACCACACCATAAATAAATGGACAATGTTTTATTATTATTGTTTTTATGCCTCATGGGTTTATGATGATGTCATTGTTAGTGATGTTTACTTCTTCAGAGGCAGGAAGTTTCATATTTCATATTACGAGCCATAAAAATCATGCTTAAGAATGAAATGGACAAAATTAATATTGTGTCTTTTGGCTTAACATAAACTGCTTTGCATTCAGTCAGTGAACGCGTTCAAATGAGCTAAACAAACCAGCGTTACCGAGAACAATTATTAAGACGGTTAAAAATTCAAGTCTCATTGCATTTACTTTTTACAGTTCCTTTTTAAATTTAGCTCAATTTACACTTTAGCAACACAAACGGGGTCAATGGGCGCATAACCAAAACATTTAAGATTGTTATGTTTAAACATACACGCTAATCTGGTTTATCGACATCAGACCTGAGACAGAACAGCTAGACGGTTTGTGGGTGAGGAAACTGTTTGAGATAATCGTCTGAGGCGCTCGTTTGGTTTGGCCAGAACCTGTAAGCACATTTCAAAAATCTCTAAATTGAAAATGGCTGTGAGGGGGAAAAGGGCCCAATTCATGGTAGCAGAAACATTTAAGCTCTGCAGATATTTTTCAAACTAATCCACATAGACACTGAAACTTTAAAAGGCAGAAATTACAGCACAAGGAGTAAAAGGATAAGAAATATGACACGACATTTTGTTCCTAACATTTCTACATTTTTAATCGCCTTTCGAAGCCTCTCACAGCTTTTCAGAGAAGCTCTTTGACTGATCTGTGACTTCTTGGTGGAAACTGGAAATATTCTTTCCCCTAAAACACAATAATCTCTAAACTCTGTTTTCCATTTTGTTTTATTGGGAACAAAAGGATGATTTAATATGCGTAGAGTTGAAATTAATGTTTTGTGCTCTTCTGTCTCGGATTTGCTGGGTTCGAATTAGATCAGGACGGAACGATCACTGAGAAGTCAGACAAAAATGATCTGAGAGGAAGAGAATGATCGAAATGCTCAAAACTTACGGGGCCAAACTGACGGCGACCGAAAACGAATACGATACGCGGCAATTAAAAAGCAATTCCCGGCTGGAAATGAAAGATAAACACTTAGCCTGTGGTGAGAGGGAGGTAAGAACCCAGCTAAGTAGCACTTGCGTTCTGTATTTTTAGGTAGCGCGCTCTAAACGCCCCTCTTTCATCCTGTGAAGTCTCAAGGGTCTGAGTGTTTCCCATAGCAACGGTCTAATACACCATAGAAGGCCTCGCTCCTCATCTGCAACATTTCCAGTTGACCAGTTGCCCTTCATCCCTCTGAAGTCTATTTCCTATCTAGACTGGCTAGTGTCAGAGACATAAACATTTATCCTCAGTTTACGACACATTGCGATTGCGTCGCTTCATACCGTTAGCGATAACGTAAAATGCTACCATTCGCATTTATAATAAAGCGTTACTATTTTAACAGTTATCAGTGCTCAATTTATAACATCTATACACAGGGAAGGAGAATATGATTAGGGTGAGTTTATCCTGAGGGGTTACAGAAAGAGAGAGAGATAAGGTGTTTCTGGCTCGCAAAGCAATGACGTAATGGAACAAAATGGAAGTTCTAAGTAACTGCTTGCTCTTAAAAGCTCTTAAATACTTAAAAAAACAACAGTGGTGAAATTAAAATAAATTACAGTAACAATATACATTATAACGTTTAATAGTAATCATTTGATCAACGTAAAACCATTACATAATAAATGTATAACACTATACATACACGATTATATGTACTATTATACAATACTGTTATATATAACTAGTATGTTTTTTAATTGACAGAGAACTGTAAGTGAATTTGTCATCACCACTTGACATTTTTTCCTAATGTAAGATAATAATCTGTTTTCCTCACTTCTAAAGGATAAACTATTTTAAGCACACTGTCGACAAAGCTGTTTTATGGGGTACACACTACAGTTCCACACACTGTGTGTTGGCAAACCAGAAAACAATGAGCTGTGAGATTAAATTTACAGATCCAAGAGCAGTGAACATCACACGCACGCGCTACACATACGGGCCACAGTATGTGTGTCGTATAGAGCCACACGATGCATTCAAATCCATCTGGCTTAAATGTTGAGACTGTTTTTCTCTCAGTGTAGGAAATGGAAAAGGTTACTGTACTAAAAAGCATTTATAACCAAGTAAATGCATACAGCAGTCGAAATACTACAGTGCTTTTTGTTATTAATGGGTACCAGCATTTTTTAAAATAAATTTTTATCGACACCATGAAAAGATACAAAACTGACGAACATACCGTTTCAATGCTATTTGTTATTTTGCACCTTTTTGTTTCCCAACCTGAACCACACTCGCGACCACAAAAAGCAACTCCATACCCAAACGCTGCACCCCACAGGCTCACACAAACAAACCTGCATGTTACCAAGCACTTAATCTTGTGAAAAACATGCCACAAGCCATTACAAACATGCACGAAAATAGCACATGTGGTTCGTGTTGAAAGCGAGGGGTATGACCACGTTTGCTTGTTGATTTCAGCGATACCTAACCGCTCTCACATGAAACACTACTTCAGACATGTTAGCGTATGACTTTAGCTACTGTATATACTGTATGAAAAGAAAACATATGTTTTCTTTTAAGGGAAAACACCTTTATAATACTTGACATGAGGAGGAGAAGCAGTTTTGACCTAAAAGTCTCTTCTGGGACACAAAAAGTGGTTTAATACAGAAATGTTGCAGACCAGCTAACTGCAGTATCCTAACAATACTCATAACATCAGTACTTATGAAGGTAATGATAAGCTAAAACACAGCTAGGCGCAGGAGTCAATTCTGCTAGGCAGAAGTGTTAGATGAAAGAAACAATTGAATATCTCCATGTTACAATTACAAACACAATGTTTTGTCAAGGACACGCCACACAGACAGACAGTCATTACCGCAAATGCCAGTATACCATCATTACAAACATTACAGGAGTAGAAAAAAATACAAACATCACAATCTCAAACCACACATGACTCATTTGAAGCTCTTAAGACACTGACTACACAAGTTCTCCACAATCCGGAGGCAAACAGGTGTTGTGTTGCTCTTAAAGTGTATTTCAGTTCCATGAAATCATTACCATGTTTGATGGCTTAAACATCAGTTGCAGTGGAAGTGTATTTTATTATAGCCTAAATAAGTCCACAGAAAGCTAAATGTACTTAAAGCAAGAGCTTATCAACAAAATCATCGGATCATTCACAAAACTGGGACATTAGAACCTATTTTTGAGCCTCATTTGTCAAACCCGTGTCCAATCAGAACCTCTTACAGGCTACAGCGCAGAGAAACCCACCCTTCTGCTTCAGAAACCCAAAGATTCGTGGCCTAACATAGAAAAATTTGAAAACGGTTCTGAACTTTTTCCCACGTATTAAAAATAAAGTGATTGGGTTTTGTAACTTATGACAAATTTGTGGTGGGTTACACCACATGACCTCTTTACATAACAGTGAGGGCTGAACAGCGCGGTTCAGAGCGTATCAAGCTCTTGTATATGTTATCTGTGAAATGATGTCAAGTCAGGTTATCTTAAACTAAAAACGTCTACTGCTAATGTAAATGTTACTTTTACTGCAGAAAATGTTAGTTTTAATAATCAAGTGGGTCGTGACCTATATATACTAACAGTTATGAGTAATTTAAACAATCATCTGAGGTATTTTCAACATTTCTCAATTGCTTCTTTGAACCGTAATGTTAAAAGTCCATTACGAATACATAAAATGAACGTAGCAACAGGAAATGCGCTTAGCAAACGAGCACTTAAAATACCATAAAGCCCATATTTGGTGGTAAAAATGAAGTTTGACGATCTTATAAATTATAAAAACACAGAAACCCTTTGAATATAGCTTAGCTTTGAACATCTGACCTAAATACACACACACTTTAGTCTGGATAGATCCATGTGGTTCATTTAAAGCCTACCCTTGACCTACCTTTGGACTCTTTGATGCTGCAGTGGTGCATTGTGGGATATCTGTATCATGGTGCGTGTATGGGAGGGGCACATATCATCATAGGATTATTTTAAAGGTCAACAACTGTGATAAACTGCAAGATGGCCAGACACAGTTTTCAGGCTGAAAACGGCCACACAAGCATAGTGTACAAATGCTCGACACAAAATACTTTGAGGCCAGTTAAATGGCTAAATAAACACATTGTCTTTTCAGTGATGAAAATGCTACTCAGGGAGGCTAGCCATAGCAAGCTAGCCTTGAATTCAGACCGAATGGAATAATTGGGTGGCATTTTATAGTCTTGCACCTTCTGCAGAAGATATAAATATATAAAAATATATGTAGACAACTTAGTGATTGCTATCAGGATGTGATGATTTTTAACCAGCGTAACAAAAAATGTTTCTGGAAAAGATCGGCCTTTAAGCGACAAATTTTAGTGCTTAGTACGAGCGATAACAAAACTGACGCCTTACTAATTTTAATTATGCAAGCGACCATCTTTGTACAATCATTGACCTAATTTCTGTTTTCCAAACCATTCGTTTTGTTAGACGATGCATAATAATGTAATTAGTGTACGCTCTTATTTTTCCCGGGCAGATGTAAGGAATGTCAAAAACAATATAATTGGACCACAAAGACATTTTACAGGGTGAAGAAAACCCAAATCACCAGACGTGGGTACACATAATTAACTTAGTCCTGCTGCTTCCATGACAACAAATGGGTAGTTTATTGATGTAGCTACAACACAGAATCCTCAGATATGTACAACGAGGGCCAATACGACAGAGCACACAGTTGAGTCGGAGACTAATGATATTTCTAAATGCTCTGGATGTGGATCAGTGCTGAGTGATGGTTGGTTGAAATAAATAAATGTTAAATGAGCAGCTAGTGGAGGGGCAGAAAAGCGGTCGGTCTGTCCAAGTGGATTACGTAACAAACCAGATATATCCACCAGCAATAACATCAAATCTATATTTGGGGAGATGTATTATAGAGTACAAAACCAAGAAGAAAAAGACAAAAACAAGAAATTTCAATATAAAAAAGGCTCTTTTTAAAAAATTTTGTCCTTACTACTTAAATATGATCATTAATGTATTTTAAATTGTTACCAATAACCAAAGTTATGATTTTGAAATTGAATGTTTGCTGTTTTTAGTTTGCTAACTGTTTAGAAGCCAAGTGTTTTACAAGATAACCGCTTAGCATACCTAGCTTAGCATACCGCTAACTGATTAACCTGCTAGCTTAGTCAGGACCCCACGCAAGTCACTCACTCTACATGTTTTTACAACATTCCTTAATGGAAATGTTCGACCCAATTGCTCGTGACACCAGAATTGGACGAGTTTTGGAACTGTTACAACATAAGAAACATTTTCAGGTCAGGAAAAAAAATGACCTCGCTTGTTTGCGCAATAAACCGTGCCAGGCTGTCTGTGAGTCGCTGACGTTTCTTTACACCCACTCCAAAACTGTAACTTAAGATCTTCTCGAAACGCCAAACACAGAATCTCTCCGTCGATACGGAATTGTCTTAAAATCACCACTGCACTCTTCACATGTGTTTCACGAGAAAAGAATTGTAAGCATGCTGGCGTTTAATGCACCAGTCCTCTCGCATGAAATGCGCCGAAAGCGGAGGGATCGCAGGGGTCACGGCACGTGTTGTTGTACTCGGGCCTGTTTTACTGCGTTAATGATGCCGAGGATCCATTTCAAACACAATCAAGAGAACAGCGACTGAGCGTGTCATAATGGACCCTTGAGTTCTTCATCTGTTCTTCTGGCTCGTGTTGATTTAAGTTAAGAGTTTAACCAAAGGACCCGAGTTCCAACCAAACAACATCCACTGCTAATTCACAGACTGTGCAAACCGCCTGCCGCAAGCAAACAAGACCAATGAATCACAAATGCCAAGATTAAAAGCCGAGATTTCAAGTGTGTAGATGGAAATGCATTTAAGTGGCCATTGTGCAGTACAGGCACTGCATTGAATTTGTAGATGTTTTAGAACATCACGACTTGCTTTCGCTCATGCACGCTGGCTCATTCAAATGCACCTTTGCATCTCCTGTTTTTGGACACTAAAGGGGACTTCTGGAATGCTTGTGTTGACTTTAAACATTCATGCTTAAACCTTTTTCTCAGGTGCAAAGCCAGAGCAGACACTAAACTGAAGAGAACTACAAGAAGGTCTTTGTACGTTTATAATGAATGATCTTTATTCAGAAACAGATGTACCGCTAGATCTCCAGCCCTCGAGTTAGTGAGGAAACCATCACAACACTGACCATAGCAGCATCAGCAGGGTCACCCCAGCTTACCGAGCTTAACGTTCTCAGGACATTGAGCAACGTTCTCTCAAAGTTATCAAAAATGTTCTTGCAGTAACTCAGTAGAACGTTTTTATAATGTCATATCACGCAGTATATTAAAACAATTCTTAAGCAGTTAGTGAAACATTTTAAATACATTACAGAAGAATTAAACATGTTTAAATAATGAACTTATAACCAAGAAATAACGTTAAAGCAACATCTAAAACTGAGTGTTCCCATAACTTTCAAAATATTGTTTTTAACATTTCCGTTACTTAATGGAAACGTTACGGAAACATTCTTACAACTTCAAATTGTTAGCTGGGATGACGCATCTAAAGCTGCAAAACTGGTTACAAGATCATCTCAAATCCAGCAGTATTTAAGAGTCACAAACAGCTTATGTCACAAATTTGTTTATTTGTTTAGTGGCCTAAAAACAGGCGCAGAATCAAAATTTCCCAATCCTTATTGTTTTGTAACGATTCTTTGTTTGTATTTGACAAAATCCTTCCATGTTGTTTGTTTCCAGATTTAAATTAGATTTTGAATCGCAGGTTTTCAACGTGGTCTCATACTTGTGGACCACACTGTATTCTGTTACAATCCTCCAAAAATGATCCAAACACACAATGAAACAGTGACCATGAATGGTATTCTTATTTTTATAGAGCATCTGCCAAGCGCATGAGAGACGCAAGAGGAAGAACAATCAGGAGAATCTGGCATTAGCCGGAAAACGTGAACGCGAGGTGCAAATTGCAAAAACGGAGCCAAGTATGTAACCGGGTAATTCCTGGCAGCTTCAGAAACCAGATACTTGCAAACGACCGAGCGATCCAAACGCCGCTTAAAACCGTAAATAGACTCAGTCTCACACTCTCATTATCGTGCTTTTGATGTTAAAGGCCCAAAAGAATAATAGAAGAACAATGCGTGTTATTTTTTATCGACTATTAATAACATCGTGTAAATTTTAAACGGCCAGCGTCGTAGTGACAAAAAAGCAGTTTGCTGCCACCATGTGGACAAGTGAGGAATACAATGAGATTCACTCAGTCCAATTGATGGGTTTGGGTGTTTAATGTCATCTTTTAGGTCGTCCCACAAATCCCAGTACCGAAATCCCACCGAATCACCACCGTCATCACAACACTAGCAAAACAATTTGTGGCAACTGTATGTACTATTTTTCATTTTATTATGAGACTTGAGCATCTAGCAACAGAGGGCACTGTTGTATCAGTTTCGATAGATATATAAATAGATAGATAGATGGATAGATGGATAGATAGATAGATAGATAGATAGAAAATGGGTATATCACAATGTTAAGACCAAATCAATGAGCTTTTATTAATTACATGCCAAAAATATAGAATATTGACCAGTGTAACAAATTTCAGAAATAATTCAACCCCCTTTAACACATAGAAAAGATCTGTGATCAGAAAAACAAAGCTAAACATACAACAGCACTTTAAATATTTGCATTATGTGACAGCTGGTTATCCACTGCAGAGTATTATTATAAGTAAAGCAAAGTGCAATATATATAACAGAGATTTTCCCCTTTGTTCCAGTGTTAAAATACTCCCAATATTGTGCAAGCATGAAAAGTTATTGCATCAAGTCATTGTATAATAAAACCATAATCACATGATAAATGACATTACTGTAAAAATACCATAAAACTGGTTTTGTGTTATGAATATAATTAGGAGGACAGCTTGGTAAGTGAATGAATACATATTCTGTTACAATATATATGTTTGTATTTTCTGTGTGTGTTTATTAAGACTGTAAGACATCAGCCTTCATCGGTGATAATCTGAGGCAATCACATTCTGAACAGCCGAAACTTTAAGACATCAAAGTACAAAAGTCGTCTAAAAGGTGAATATGCTTAAAACATGCAAATGAAACAAACCTGCACTGCATCACATTCTTTGGCGTTTGGGCACAAAAACAAGCATGTTTTTAAAATGCTGTGGAGTAGATACGCACTGCGTTGCTGCTAACTGAAGTCACCTCGGCACGTGTTCTGCACATCTCTGTCTCCTGGGTAGATCTTTCAGCTTTCTCTGACTCTGAAGCTCCTCACAGAATGACACAGCTCGAGCCTGCAGATTCCTCAGGTCTGGATTAACAATGCGAAACTGGTGAGTTATCACTGGAAATCATCACCATAGCAATGTATATGTGTGATGGTAATGACTGCAGTATTATGGATGGTGATTCACTGCTATAATAAATTGTTATCTTTAACAATTTGAACAATTACACTGATTTTAATATTTACATTTAGGCACTTAGAAGATGCTTTTAACTAAAGTGACAAGCTGAGGAAAACAATAAAGTAATTCATCATAGTGAGGCTGTAACATGAGACGTGCTCTACGAAGTTACAATGTTAACATCTTTTTTATAGGTAAAGATAAAGTTTAATTCAAGTCCAAAACCAGACGTTTTAACACTCAGAAGCACTAATACATTTTTATTAAAGACAAATTGTAGTTATTCAAAAAGTTGACTTATCGTTTTCCTTTGTTTCTGAAATAGAATATACACACACACACACCTTGCAGAGGATGTGTCATTGTGTTTCATCCTCTTGGTGGCGCTGTGGTCGCTCTCCCCCGCTGATGTTACGGAGCTGCTGATGTGCCTCTCACCACCTTCCTTCACATCTGCATCCAACAACTGAAAACCAAAACCACAGTATATGAAACACATATAAACTAATATTGTTCAGTAGTAACATCTGTAACTGAACCACTGACCATGGTCCTTTTAACTCCACGAGCTTGCTGGAGTTCCGGAGTGTTCTGACTGTCCGGATCTGATCTGATTGGTCTTCTGCGGAGTTCCTCTCTCCTGTGCACCGCTGTGTTCTTTGTTTTCAGCTGCCTGGAGACGATAAACAAGAAATATGTGTCACAGCTCGCACTAACACATTAAAATCAGTCAGGATTTAGGAAATCACAGTATGAAACTACATCATTATCTCATGTTTAACTGTTTTGACTAAAGCTTAGCAGGATATCTTAATCCTGACATTGTGATACAACTGATCAACTTAGACCAGTTCCTCAAGCACTTGCCCTTGTTTTACTTGTTGACTCGCTGTATAACCACTTCCTAAAAACCGCGATCTAAATGCCACAAGATTAGCATTTCGTGGCTTTTAACTGCACGTCTATTAGCATTTAGTTTTAGCGTTCTTTTAAAAGTGAACAATCTTGAAAAATATTTCTTTAACAGCGAAGTACATGACTTCAGTGTCACTGGCATTACAAAACGTAATTGCAAAAATGACTGTTTTGAACAGTCATTTCCTGAACGGCCCTCCCTCCCACTCACACAATTACACCATTTTTATAAACTTCTATAAAAGTAGGAAAATTATTATAAATGTTTTGAACTGTAGTCCCCTTAATGACATCAATTCATTCATGTTTGATCCAACACCAGAGACACAGTATCTATCTCTACCTGTGGCACAGGATATGCGTGTATTATCGGGTACAATGAAATGTAAGTATTTGGTGTGTGTACGAGACGCCAGAGTCTCTGCAGACGAGCCGCCTGGATGAGAGACGTTCAGTTTTGTCATAAGGCTCCAGCTGGCTCAACCTCATGTCACCACGATCATCGATTGACCGAACTGATTCAGTTCCCCCTGTGTGCGCCCACACTGAGAGACAAACTTGAATAATCAGCATCGTATAACAGTTCTTCTACTGTAAATACTCTGATAGAGGATATATGAATATCATCGCTGTATCGTTAAATTTGTGATGTTAATTTCTGCGCGTGCTGTAAAGGAAATTGGAAGAATCTTTGCGTGCTTAAGTTTCAAAAGTATTTTGGGGCCGCGATACTTTAGTGGTTTTCCTCCACAAAAGTCGATAATCAGTGACATTAAGATTACCGGTACGCAACAGCTGAAAATAAGATCCGGGATCGTGTTTCTCAACCACAAATAATAGCAATAACATGATGCCATATCAATAGCATGAATCTGATAGTGTTTCACGTAAGGAAGCGATTACATTTGCATTACAGATAATCATGGAGCACAGAATAAGAACAGGAAAAATCGGTCACGTGACACGGATCAGTGACACAGCTTTACATAAACTTTTAAAGTAATTAAAGGAGGAATTATGACGTAATATATCCTTTAATCCTTATATGTGTCATAAGAACTTATTCACACGTTTATTGTTTAATTAACCGTTTAACTATATCGTAACTTTTTGCACTTAAAATTTCCTCCCCAGAAGACCACTGTTGAAACGGTCTCTTAATTCCTGCAGCTTCCGGATGTTAAATCAATAAATATAACCACACTCATTTCCTGATCCGAAGTTATCCGAAACGTTATGCATACGGCCGAAGTGAAGCTGAATTAGAGTCGATACAGAAAAACTAATCTTTAGAGCAGAATTTGGGAGTCCATCAAAACCTCAGAAGTTTTATTTTGAACAAGACCCCAGATAACTTCAGTCTGTTTGTAGAGAACGTTGATTAACAGTTTGTTTTGTGAGTCTGTCTCAACACGCAGTAATGCAGTCTTTGCACAAAGACTGTTTTTAAAGGCCAGGGTACTGTAAACCTCACTTGACCAGAGAGCAAGCCCACAGTCTTTATTTGTTATTAAATAAAAAACGTCATCGCGGCGCAAATGGCCCGTTGACTTCTAAAGATCGGAGAGGGTGAAAAATGATTAGTATACTAAATCAAAACTGCTTTGGTGCAAAAAAAATCATGAGTAAGATTTTAAGTGGACCTCAGAGGACCTCAAGTGGGATATAACCATTTTAATTAGAGTGTAGAGTTAAGGAACAAGTGAAGTTCCTAATTGGTAAAAATGTGTCATAATCAGAATTCTGATACGTCAGTGTAATAGTTGACTGGAATGTGTCCGTTTCCTAAAACACACACACACACAGAGCAGCCCCTCATACCGGTCACCCTTGACCTCAGTCACCACAACCTGTCCAGCTCTGTCTCTAATTGCACTCCCCTGAGCCCAAAGGTTGGGCAGGAGGCCACGCGTAAGGCGGCGACGGCATAAGGACGACAGTTTATCCCTCCCAAACACTTTGACAGAGTGATAAATTAATTAGCCTAGCAGTGAGATCCAGGCCTGTCCCATGTGAACGGTCCCTCCCACATCTGCTCTGGCCCCGCCCCCAGGCCATGTGAGATGGATAAAGACCATTTGAAGATGAAAACGTGTCTGATGGAGCTGTACTCACCCAATGGCCAAGCAGATGCTACGGTACCAATCATTAATATCCTCTTGGTCTTCAGACATCAGCAGCAGTTTGGCTCTGGCAAAAGTCAACTGGAGGAGAGAAGATACAAAAAAAATAGAGTGATAAGATTAGGAGACGGACATTAAGAGAGAAAAACAAGATTGTGATGGTACCAAACATCTAATCCAACTTGTCTCTCCACGTACGAGATCTGTTAGGTGTAATCAATGACCTTTTGTTTAGCATGGACTGTAGCACTGTGCATATAATTCCACTGGACCACTAGAGGGCGTCCACGAACCATTTTGTTGATGTTTTGCCACTAAAAAAACCACAGTGGCTAAACTCCGTCTACCATCTTAATTAAAAATTTGTGCTGCTCATAGAACCGACAAAGACAGCGAAGGGTCATAATTTGGCATAAGAAGTGCAAAATTACACACCGTAACCAAAGAGAGAAACGCCACGTTGAACTTACAACCGCGGCCTACAGCCTCCCAGTTTTTAATATCAACCTGATGTAAAACAGACCATCACGAGGAAGAAACCTGAACAACGGTTTTGCATTCTAAAGCAGAGTCGCACAGATGTGCCCGCTGATGCTCTCAGCTGCTGATCTGGAAATGATCCACACATGGAGGGTAAGTTTTCCAGCTCGGCCCGTTTTCCTCCCCCGTCAGATGGCTCATCCCTGAGTCAACAGCAATTACCATCACTCATCCGCATTGAGGAGACTTTACTGCTGGATTACACATGTCAAACAAGACAACGGAAACCATCCAACCCCAAACAAAGGCGAGGGCTTTATCCCCCGAATAATTACAGCGGGGCCCATTAGAGTGGATTATAATTGGGGCCCTGGAAGTATTAAATGACCTTTCACATTTACCTGTAGCCGCAGGAGTGGAGAAAAGCGCGGCAGTTACAGACAGCATATCAATAATCGGTTTTAATCTTTATTACCGCTGGGGACGGAACCGTAATGAGCGGAGATGGTCTTTAACGCACACCTGGCGAAATGAAACGACGCTCCGGTTATATTATAAGAAGGAGGGGTGGGGTGTGTTTCTCATTATGTATTAAATAGATTAAGATTTCAAATGTACCATCATCAAAAGTATTATCTAATTAGCGAGTTCAGCAAGCGAGGCGAGGCGGAGCGCGCAATATTCGGGGTCCGCCGCGTTGGGGAACGGGTGGCCGGGTTTGCGCACAAATAGATTCCGCTTCCATCGCGGCGCGGTAATTAGGGATTTGTCAGGAAATCTGACCCTCTTAGGTAGAAATTACTTCGTATAATAAAAACGGCGACGCGCCGCGCCTCCGCGACGCACATGATTTTACTTGATTATTTATACATCAAAGGGAATCGGTCATGGATGCAGAATAATATTCGAGGAGGTGGAGGAAGAAAGAGTCGCAGGAGGAAGACGGCGAGACGAAACGCAGGCGGTGCGCAAACCGAGGCGAGGAAGAGAGAAAAGGGGGCAAAAAATTACCCAAATACAAACACTCTCTCATCTAGACAAATGGAGGGAAGAGTAAGAGAGAGAGGGCTGAAATTTTCATAGCACATTTTCTATCTTTTCCTATAGTACTACTTTCAAACTTTGCATATAGATTGCTATGGCATTTCAAGCTGTCAAATTTAATTTTGCTTTAATTCTTCATGGCCCCGTTGGGGAGGGGCCGAGAGTGCTGACGGGCTCTTTCCTCTTCAGTCCAGGTAGGAGGCGTGTGGAATGCGGATCAATAATGTGTCCTTATGAGAAATTATACCTAATGCTATTGAGTATGCATTTGGGGCCCCTGTGGAAAAACAGGCTAATGAATTGCCATTTCTAGCCATTAGATAATAGGCGGCCTTTGTCAGGGGCCCGGGCGGATGAGAGCAGAGGAGAGCGAGGCCGTGACGGTGGTTCAGGAAGATGCGTTCAATGGCAGAAAGGAAACGAGGATCTCTGATCGAATCTGATGGAGCGATGCAAGCACCTTCCCAGAATTCCTCAGGGCGGTCGGCGCGGAGTCTAGCTATATGTCTATTCTATGCACCAAAAAACATGCATGTCACATGATAGCTCAGTACAGTAGATCTGGGAGAACAAGCGCATAACCGGGTACCAGCGCAACAGTCCGTAAAGGCTGCAGTGAGTTTATATTGCGAGCATGCAAAATTCATTATTAGTCGGACTTTTCACTAATAAGCAACATGTGTGAAACATCAAATCTAACACAAAAGAACTATATTCATATTGTGTTGATAGTCATGCAGTTAGTGACTATATGCATCATAAATACAAGTATATTGCTGCTACAAATGTCATTTCCTGTAAGTGAAGGGAATAAATCATTAATGTAACACAAAGATTGTGTTGATTGGTTAGTTCTTGTAGATTGTAGACATTCCACAGCCAAAACAGAGGAACGACATTCTAAAGGAATGACAAATTTGGTAAACAGCTTTGTGGCATGCAGTACATTCGGCTAAATGTTGCATGAGATTGCGGAGATCGTTTAGACATAATTTGTCACACAGCGGCAGCGTGGAGACCTGGAAAGAGATCAAGCAGTTGTGACGTTAAAATCTGAAGCCTTATGAGTGACTGGAGTAATTAGCGCGGACAGAAAACTAATGAATTGATCATTTTCGCTAACTTGCGAATGATGACGTTCTGAGAACGATTCGCGGCGTAGGGTTGAGATTTATCAAATAGCTTTGTTGATTGTTTATTGGGAAATATAATGATTTTAAATACAATATTTTTCAAGTAAACAAACACCAGGACCGTAAACATGCACTGACCTGTCGATGGAAATGTGATGCATTACATAATTTAAACATCAACAAACGTTACAATAACAAGCAATACATTATTATACCCACAGTTCTTATTCAAAATGCTATTCTTGAAAATGTTTCAGTTGGAAAAAAACCTGTAATCCCATATAAGCAGAATATGAAATATCATAATTGTGCATTAAGTTTATAGGTTGGTTACGGTGTAAACACTTTAGTGCAATCAACACCTAAATCTATTCTGACAGTAAAGACAGTGTTTACACTTACACTGATAAGCCCCCCTTGGCTTTTAGTATGGCCGAAGACTTTGTCCACAGTGCACTCCTTCAACGGGTACACTCGCTGGCAGGAAAACTTCCCTCCATTGGTTGGATGTATGGGGCTGCACGGTTTAGCTTGGAGCAGGATGTCGGAGAACAGGAAAAACATTTTGGGTTTAGCCTCCGTGCCTTTAGGGGGCACCATCTTCAACCAGCCTTCACGAACGTACCACCTCCCTAGAAGAAGAAGAGATAAGGGAGAACTTGAAGGATCGGATGAAGGAGTGACTTATTGTCGCTTGTTACACCTTTTACCGCATTCAGAAAAAGTCAATTTCACCCTGAGAATAAAAAAGCGGAAGGTTTACATGACTTCAGACGGAGGGAGGAGGCGACCAAACTCCCTTCTTAGTGATTGGCAGTTGCGTGATGGAAACTAAATTAGATGCTGACATTTGGATAGATAAGATGAAATTTCATTCCTGCTACTGATTCCTTAATTGCCCCGGTGAACCCGGCGACTGCGGCCGCGGCGATAGCGAGAGCGCGCGGCGCTCAGAACGGATGCTCTGAGCGACAGACAAGCGCTCTATGATTAGCGGAGGGGTCAAGTAGGGGTCAAACTGCTTTTTTAAAATGCCACAGGTTTAATATGTGGCAACAATGAGGACACATCCTGTGATGCTCTCGGGCAGCTTGGGCAGATTGGATTTAATGCTTTCTTTGGCTTCTTTAAATTGGTTACATGCATTTACATGGTTAAGCTTTACGTGACTAACGAGGCATAGTTACAGCTGCCAGATGCTAACTTTGTTTTGAGATGGATTTGTCATTGGG
This sequence comes from Botia almorhae, assembly GCA_036877575.1. Classification (NCBI taxonomy): domain Eukaryota; kingdom Metazoa; phylum Chordata; class Actinopteri; order Cypriniformes; family Botiidae; genus Botia; species Botia almorhae. The sequence continues at coordinate 48,183 of JAZGTJ010000099.1, read as the reverse complement.
TTTGCCTGAATGACTAGTCGAGGAATCGAGGTTTTAATGCGCTAGATTTACCGTGCAAACGATCTGATGCTGTTAGCATGCTAATTAAAGCACCTGCGCTAATAGGATCAACAACAAAAAAACAGAAATCTAAATAAAGCGCACAGGGTTCAGGATCACATGACGAGATGTCCACAGCAACATCTTGCTTTGTGTAAAAATATGAATTTTTCCCAATGCTAAAACTGCAGAGGAATCCCTGCCTCTGTTTAATGCAACAAAACAAGCGATGCGCTGTGAATCCGTACAGCACTTTGGCATGTTCTCTTCCCTGCTTTTGGACTGACATATCCAAGGAAGGCTTCATCGGCTCAGTTCAAAGAGCAGGAACTTGGAGATCCCCTCTTCATGTTGAACGCTTTCAACTTCCCCTGTCAAAGAGAACCTCTGCCCAGCTACAAAGGACCTAGTGGTTTGCGGGGTGCTAAAGGTTGCACTACAAAGCGGCTGGGTGCTCCTGATGTGACCAAGCCAAAGACCCAGAAGACACATGAAAAGGTGTCTACATTTGAAAGTGATGGAATGGCAAATCAAATCATTGTTAATTTCGAGAGGGCTTTGTTGGATAGGTTACGCTTTCATGTGTGTTGAAAAGGTTTCTGTGTTCATCTATGGCACGTGAAGCCCAGGAGCCCAGTTTTTTCTGACCCAGCTTATTGAATTGTAGGACGAATTGTGTTTTTATGGCCCAAATCACAGTCTTGCATGATTAAACAAGTGTAGGACAGATCAGTGTTCAAAACTCTCCTTATCTTTAACGATCCTTCAACATATGGAAAGAAAAGTGTGGAAAGTAACCTGCAGTTTCAGGTATCAAACGGAGACGACGGTAGCAAGGCAAAGATTACGGACTGCAGTATTACATTGTTTACTAAAAATCTCGCATGAGAGTCGTGGTCATCGTTTGCAAAAACTCCTACTGTTCCTCAAGCGAAAGAAAAGTCATGCGGGTTAGTAAAGAACGACAGACTTTTCATTTTTGGCTAAACTGTTCCTTTAAATATGTACTACAGAACTATGCGCCTTTTCCTGCCTCTATCCCCCTCGGCTGCGGAAAACTGCCGTGGTGGCACCATCCCACTCAGGACTCAGAGGAAACCGGAAGAGTGTCGGGCGTATCAGTGTCCCATTGATTCAAGCTTTGCGTTTGAGAATTACGCTGTCCTTATCTCAGAGCCAGCCACTTAATATTGTTCAGGGGCTCCGGAGTCTCTCATCTGTCAGGCATCGCTTTCGCTAAAGCGCAGTGGAGTAAAGGAAGAGGATGGACGATAAGCCGCCCCGGCCCAATTCGGCCCTCTGAAGTCAGGAAAAGTGCAAGACCGAGTGGGAAGAAAAAACCCTTATTGGACAAGAGAAAAGACCTCGGTAGAATTCTAGAGTCCTGGAAAAACAGGATGAGATGGTTTTTTTACACTCTTCCTACATCCGGCACTGCGTGAAACGAGCCCAGCGCTCGTTGGGTATTCATCACCCGTCTCCCAACCACCTTTGTGTGCACACACACTCGCACGCGCTCAAACACACACACACACCCTCCCTCCTCTCCCAACTCTCTTTTTATCTGTCGGCCCACAAGATGAGGAGAAGCTCTAATTGGTCCTGGGGGAGATTGGCAGGCCAAGACGCTCACGACAAGACCCTTTCTATCTTCTTCCTCTCTCTTCTTCCTTCTCCATCTTCTCTTTTGTTTCACACGTGGGCATTTTCCCCCGGGATAAATAAGAAGGAAGAAAGGACCTCCACTCCACAAGTAGCATAAAAGCAGCAAGATGGAAGCAACGATTTGATGGCGTACTTCCTCCTCCCCATTCCCAATTAGCGCAGAGAACTTGTCAATAAATTCGGTTAATTCTCCCGCCAGAGGCCATGACGGCGCTTTGCCGCGACCAAACTAGCCTCCGTCGCCTCTATAGATTAGGGGAAAGGAGTGGGTCCGCTTTTAAACAGGAATACTTCTCCACTGTCATCCACCTGACCTTCTTCATCCGATTAACTCTGTCTCTCTCCACGGTGCTCTGAGAGAGAGACTGATAAAAAGAATGCAAGATCACAGACTCTAACCTGGAGCCAGGATTCTGGTCTTTCGGCCCTTCAGCTGTTTCTGGACTCTGCGCAGCTGCAGGTGGTTCTCGTGGCGGTGAGCGTTGTCCTGGATCTTCTGGGCGACCTCTGACACGGCCTTCACAGCCTCTGCAGAGAGACGACAGGCAGTGTGAAACAGACTGAACGGATGTATAACTAACCTCCAATAGCACACCTGCGTCCATACTGCATGTTTAACTCTAAAATATATCCCAGATTTTAAACCATTTTTTCATAGTTTTTACTCATAAATTGTTATTATAAAAATCTGTTTTGCATGCATAGTTTTTCTTCATTAAGGGTTTACGCGACATGAATACACAAAACACAGTTAGTAAAACACAGTCTGGCATGCAAAACAGCATTTACAGTCATTTTTACAGATCTGTGCACTGAATTATCATTGTGTATAAAATGCATGTATGAATACATTGTGTATACACACACACACACACACACACACACACACACACACACACACACACACATTACACACACAGTAGCTATTCTATATATATATATATATATATATATATACTATATATATAGTACAACTCCTTCATAATTACACTACAAGATAAACACTATTATACAGTGTGACCCATTTGAACTAATTTTGAATTTTAACACACACATCAGAGCAGTAATACAACAGCACGACACAATAAGTGCACATCCATAGGCGTTTATGCATTATGCATGCTGCATTATTGCATATCATAAAAACAATGTTTGATTTCACCATCAACCCCCTGGAGAAAGTTGGGGCTGCATTTACATTTCCAAACATCACCGATTGGCTGAAATCTATGTGCAGACCTTGCCATAGGATGTTGTGCTACCCATCAAAAGCGCAAGGTCAACTCATTGCGTATCAAACTGTAGGCAGTTTCAACAACTGTGAATAGCTGTGAACAGTTATTAAACCTGTATTTAAGTACTTAAGCGAAAAGATTTTTTGTGCATTTAATAAACAGTTTTTGTATTAAAAAAAGGTTTTTGTGGCTGTTTGGGCCGTTCGAAGCATAAAAGACAGCCATGATCTAAATAACGCAGTGAACAATGCAGTTCTCCGAGTTTCAGATCGTACTTTGAGTTTACGAACTCAGAGAAAACATTTTAACAATGAGAATTCGCTAACTAATGTAGATGTCGTCAACTCATTTTAGAGGAATAAAGAAACATAAACAGATGGGCACTAATTTTAAACCCAGCTTTGGTGTTGTTGATTCTAACAATGCAGACAACGAAAAGCGCTTGCAGCGTTTGCCTCGGTTAAATAATCGCTGCCTAATTGAGTCGCTTATCTTTAGAACAATTACAAGCAAAAACCAAACAAAGTGGCTATTTAGAGATGACTGGCCCTCGGTCTGAACATCTTTCAGTCCGTTTCTTTTAAGAGAACCCTCTCCATAATTGTGTTTCGACAGAGCCACGGCTGATGCATTATTAATACAGTCTCATTCCGCATTCTGCCAACACTTTCTCACTGTCTTTTTACTTTAGCCATCCAGTATGTTTAAACAGAACTCCGTCGGCGGAGTTCTCGAGTGTTAACTTTTTTTAATTAACCTTTGACAGCGTCGGAGACTTTGTGAAAGAGTTCAGGAGATGCTTGGCTGTGAGGAACGCTGAAGTTAGTATGCAAAAAAAGCAATTAACGGCTACCACCAAAATCGTGTCATTTCGCATGAAATGCATCGCGCAAGTCTAACTGCGGTCGGGTCTGGATGGTATACACGCCATGTTATACTAAAAGTCTGTTTGCCCGTAAAGATTTTGGTATTCCATTTATGCTGCATAGAATGCGGCTCATCCAATCAGAATTCAGAGTTGGAACTTTGTTTTTTTCCAATATTTGTTTTACTGTTTTGAGTCTATCGCTCAGGTCGTTATTAACCTGAAGCTGTTTTTGCACTGATAGCAGACTCATTTGTTACGAATAATCTTAACTCTTTGCCCATCAAGTTCCAGACACAGTTATTAAAATGGCAATTTCCAGCACAAATATCCGTATTGTGATATAAATTAACGCCTACGTGGCGAAAGGAAAAAGTAGAAAGGGAGGGAAAAAAGAAATGAAAAAATATGGAACAAAAACAACGCCACAAAAAAAGGAAAAATGGAAAACAACAAAACCTCTCGTGATTTCACAGCCAGTTTGCTTAATCACATACAATATGATTTGTCTGGGGTTGTTTTTAAATAATTCCCTTTACAATCTGCCCAGGCCGAACGAGAGAACTTTCTCTCCCTCTCTCTCACTTCGAAAAATCGAGGGAGTTTAAAAAGCAGCTAATGAGAGGAAGAACGGGCAATGGAGGGGTAAATCTGAATATGTACCCTCATCTTAGAATCAGGGCTTGTTTTAATTTGTAAGCAAAAGCAGCAAGCAAGCAATGAGTCTTTAATTGATACACATAAATAATTCCTTGTGTACACTGGCTTTTAAGTCTGATTTGCTGTTTATTTGACGTTAGAAAGAGTCATTATCGGCGCGTCTGTTGATGCCGGCGATTTTATTTATTTATATTTTGCGTGGCTGATATCTTCTGATCTGGTCCCTATTAATTATGTCAAAACCCACATCCAGAATTTAGATTTGTGTTAAGCCGCGCTTTTATCCTTGGCGAGCAAAGCCGCCCGGTGACAAAAAACGGTGCGTGGAACCTACAACAGCAGCCCACAGTTGTTCTTTGTCACCTCAGCATAGACAAGGGAGTCTGTCTCTTCTACTGCCTGCTTAAAAACTTTTTACCTTTTAGAAGCGGGTTTGTTTTGGCACTATATGAAAGGATCTCAGCGTTTGCACCTTCATGAACAGGCCAAGGTATCCTCCGCACTGCTTATGTGCGCAACGCACCTCGTCATCGCGAACAAACGAGTGATCTCGTTTTAGGTGCCTCTGTATGTGACAAACTACAGTGGAAGCAAATGTGACAAGCATAACAAGTGTGACTTTTGGGTGAATGCGATTTCGCAGCTTGATACGGATCCTGACAATAAACAGATAATAACAACAAATAAAGCAGACAGGCTAAACCCATCAACATTTTTGTCACAGAGCGCTAACGGGATAAGAGAGTGTTTGTGGAGTCGCGAGACGGCGGATTCTCTTACTTGAAAGCTGTTGAAATTCCATGTTGCTTGGACTTGTGTTCTCTGTCAGGTCCCTCAAGAAATGTTTGTACCTAAAAAAGCAACAAACAAACAAAACACGGCACGGGCTTATTGCGACGTTTCTATAAATAAACCCTTGAAGCGCAAAGGGAAAACAGATCACTGAGTGTCAGGGTAAGGAGGTTGGACAAGAGCTGTCATCGTATTACTCGCATTAAAACGTGCCGAGGAAAGAAAAATGGCAGTTTTTCTTTTTGAAAAGGAATAAAGGTCCATTCAAGCCTACAAAATTACACTAATGTGCCACGTTTCTGTCTCTCCCTCAGTGTGGCATAACCGATTTGGTGATATTTAAGAGAGACACAGAGGTATCGAGAGGGATATAAGGTGGGGTGTAAAAACAGTGATGTGACAACAACAGAACGAGATGGAATATATCTCCTTTGACCCAAACACCATGACGCGGTACATAAAAACAAGCGCATGAAGTGGACGGGCCCAACACACATCAGTCCAAACACTGACGCTTAGGAAAAAATTGATTATTGTGCTATATTCGCCTGTCCGCACAAAAAAAGATCATAAATAGCCGGGCAAATCAGGGGTCTCATTAAGGAAATGACCCCCATCACAACATGAGGGCCGAACTGAGAAGGGAGAAAATTTGGTAGTAATTCATTCCTCTGTTTCAGGGCCTAAGATAGAGTCTTAATACTTGAGATTACAGCTCACTTAAGTAGAACTCCAGCAACTAGACACATCAAAGGGCTCTTTCAAACGAGAAGGCTCTCTGAAAACTTAGACTCGGCGGTATCCTCACAACTGGGAATAAGATTCTCCGCAGTTTTCCGCACTTTGATTTGAGAAACTTGAGAAGTTTGGAGGAAGCGCGTCGGCAGTACGCAGGTGTACGCGCGCAATTAATGTATCAATGAAATATGCATTAAAGCAAATACCACGATGCTAAATATGATATGCATTCATTAAACGTAAACAGAATGCATCGCTTCTTGTGTAATGCTAAAAGCTAGGTCAGCTTTTTTTTATTTTACTGAAGACACTTTAAATAAACCCTTTAAAGCCAACGTGAAACCCTGCACGCAAACTATTTAAGTTCTGTAATATGATGCAATTATCCTGAACATTCAACAACCAGAAAAAAATGGGGGCGTGGCTTGATTGTATCTAAGAATTGATTGGATCGTAAAAAGTGGGTGTTGTATACCAGAATAGAGCCCACACTGAAACATTGTCTAAATATACTTTCGTCTACTGGTAAAACTATTCAATATCTCGTCTTTAGATGATTCTAGAAGAGGAGCAACGTTCTGATGACAGATTAAAGACGTCATAAACTAAGAATGAACATAATACCATTTTTGTGCATGCATGCATGCATAAATAAAATGCATGCAATTTAAATGCAAGAAAAGTATTGGTGCATGTACATACAAACACCAATTCAGGGTGAATAAATAAATGTTAATGTATTGTTCATTCTTAGTTTCTGTTAACTGACCTATAGTATCTTATTTTTAAATGACGGACCAATGAATAGTTCACAATAAGACCAAGAATTCAGAAAGTAAACAGGGTCAACTATAATTTCCCTTTAACATTTCTGAATAAAACAACATTTGTGTTACTAAACTCCACTTGGCGTCCAGCATTTAACATATCATCAGATAAACTGGGGCATCTTTAAGTCTGTCTGAAACGTCCTCTCAACTCCACAGTGGCGTCTGTCTTTGGTGACTCAGCCCGCCGTTCCCCCTCGGGCGGAAAACTTAAGCTGGAACGTTCCCGTTCCGCGAGAGCCGTGCTAAGCGGCGGCGCAGGGGCTTTTCTAATTGGAGGAGTGTGAAGTTTAGCGGGTTGCAGCCGCAGTCTCTTTTTCCCTGCGGCCATGTCGCAATTATATAAACAGTAGTGGCAGCAGCCAACACGCCCATGTCACCCGTCACCCGTAACAACCGCGGCGGGGGGTAGAGGAGCACATCCTTTAAACTCCACTTCTGACGAGAGACTTTAAGACGGTTGAGACTACAAGGCTAAGGAGAAAGGAGGAAACATCTGATATGGGGCCTTCAAAATCTGACGGCTCCTTTTTGGCCCTCCCTCCCTCTCGGTATCTCGGAGTTTAGAGGTGATTTGATATACAGTTTCGGGCAAAACAGTCAGTTTGCAGGATGTGTATTTATTCACAGCGGTGGTCTCGGGATATCACGCTAAGCTTGTCATATTCCGAGCTGAAGTAAAAAAAATCCTGCCATATGCGTGCTCATTTATTTAGTATTATTTGTGATAATTCTCTAAATGAAAGCATTAAATGTTCTTAGACAATCTGATTACTTTTTAGGCCTCGTCTCTTGACAAATAAGACAAAGATCAGGGCCTAATTATGAGGTAATACTTTAAAGTTGTACTTCAAGAAGGTGCGTTTAAGTTTGTTGGTACTTTTGTATGTACGCTAATGTTTATGTCAAACCGCATTATAACCGATCTCTGGAATACACCATTCTGATTGGCTGATATTTCGGCATTCTGCGGCTGCGCTAGTCAATCGCATCACATTTCTTCTTAAAAAATGTAACTCAGAACAACATTTAAATGTAAAAATTTCATGTCGCCAATTTTCAAACATTATTGATTTGGTGAGCAGCCGTATAATAAGCTGAATAACAAACAGCCAGATATTCTGTCGTAAAATAAAATCGGGAGCTTATATTTTGACTGACGTTTTTCTGCTTAACACATCACTATTTACTTTAACGTTTCGACCTGAATTTTTTGTGTATTTTGCGAGAATAAAGAGATCCTAATTAACTGTACGTTATCTGGCACGAACACATTATCACATTCGTATAAGTACAACATAACAGTACAACATGAAAGCAGAAAATGTGTGACAGATAACAGACTATGTATTTCATCACAGATGATGTCAAAAGCCCCTCACCACCTGAAAAATACCTCAGCCTAGTAAGTGCTCCCTTAATCTATTTGCTCAGAGGTCACAATGACCTTCATTGACAACTATCATTGATTTCTGCCTGCGAGTGTCTATATCTTTCCTCGCTCTCTCTGCTCTTCTCTCTTCATCAGGTCGAGACCCAAACGCTTGCGGTCTGAGGGCTTGATGCAGACATGCAGGTGCCAGGTGGTGAAAAGTGACTCACATAGACTCATTGCGGTGGGCAGCACACGTGCCCACAACAAGAAAGGGCAGTTTCGAATCCGGACTGCTTCATGCTTTGATCCAATTTACGCAACTCTCTCTAGACTAAATAAAAGACCTCTGCATGTTTTAAGCAAAACATGGGTGGGGCTTGTTAAACTGTTTGGATGTTCTGATTGGTTGCTTCCTGCCTTCAGTCACAAGTGGCCACTCCCAGGTTTCAGTGACCCTCTACATAAAAGTTCAGGTGCCAATTTTAGTCTGTTTGTTATACCTCAGATAAGGAGCATCACTTACAAAATGGCAGACTTCTCCTCAACATCCCGTTTGAATTAGGCAAACTAACTTATTACTTAATTCCTGAGGGGTTTCGAAAAATACCCAAGTCTGAGCTTTAGTGGCCTATATATGACACTTGCCTTTGCAAAAACAAATATTAGGAAGTTGCGGAACTGACATTAACCACAAAACTTTGCATTCACTTGCTGTGTTTCTAGAACGAGCAGTCGTTTACTAGTTAGCTTCTAGTGCTTTTGAGCTACTCGGCGGAGCACAAAAATACCGCAGGCCTACAAACAATCTAAACGCAGCCTAAACTAAACAGGCTTTGTGAACACAAGCGAAACCAGAGCAGTACCGCATTACTCATTAGAAATGAAAGGGAAACGGAAACCAAACAAGCCCTAATTAAGCCTCCATCTATTAAAAGGCACTTAAAAAGAGAAATAATCTCGCTTCTTTCTCTTCTTGTCTCATCTTGTAGTAACAAATACATTACAGGCATTATCAGGCACGAACGCCCTTATTAGGGGCGCGTGGGGGGGGATCTAATTAAAGTGGCGGAGTAACAAAGAAAGGAATGGCCTAATGAGCGTTATTAAAGCACGTTCCAAATAATGTAAACGAAACTTGCTCGTTTAGCCGCGCTGTCCCACTCATTAGCGCCAAAGCAAAGAGGAGATAACGAGACAATACGATAATCTGAACTGTATTTCTAACAGTTCAGATATTCCAATCAAGAGCCGCGCGGTGCTGGAAAGCATCGCTGGCCTAGATACCGCGACGGATGGCTCGTCTCGCTAATTTCTATGTAATATAAAGATGAAACGAACCCACGTTTCAATTCTCCTTAACGCTAGCGACCCCCAGCAGAAGATATGTTGGGTCACCTCGTCGTTACACGCACGTCAGTAGCGAGGGAGGAAATACCTAATTATTTTTATTTAAATACGTGCATTAAGGATTCAGATTCCTAATTAAGAGACAACAGCCACTGTCAGCCTCCTGCATGGGTTATTAAACATGGCGTCGGCTATTGGGTCATTTTAACGGCTGCGAAATTACGAGCGTTGAGCGTCAGCTTCGAAGGCCCAAGTTCAGTCAATACACTCATTGAACTTTAGCAATTAAAACGTATTTTAATATATTTAAATATATATAAAGTGTACATTGCCTTCCACTAATACACCGAAATGTAAGAATTCTTACAAAGCCTTTTCCGGGACTGCAAATGAGTCACGTGATTTTGGTATTGCCAGTTTGGGGTCAAAAGTCTCAATCAATCAAAATACTGATACGTACTTTAAATAATTATCTACAACATGCCACCTTAATTAGACCCAAAGCATAGCATGATTATTTTTTGTGCATCGAAACTGCTAATTATATTGCATATTTAAAATGTTTACTTTTGAATCGACATACACTCTTTGAAAACTGAAAATCCTTGTTAGTCTTTAATTAATTGCGCTTAATTAACAAAACAAGACGAGGCATAAAACGCTCTTCAGAGTTTACAAACGCCAGCTGCAACTTTTGCCGCACTTTGACTGTTGCCGTGTGCCTGAACCTAATTAACAAAAGTCGAAACATAAAGTAGATTGGCTGATAGCTACCAAGAATTTCAATAAGTCCTCTCTACTTGAGAGCAAAGCATTGTGGTAGGCAATCACTACCTGAGGTCAACACATCAAGGACGATGAGATGAGGGTAATGTTATATTTAGGGGATCAATACCAGTTCTGAGTGTAAATATATTATATAAAAAGCTCTTTTGAAAGACTTAAGATTTCTGCACGGTACATCATAGTCCTCCAAGCCTTTGAATAGATCGAAACAAGTGAGTTTTAATGCAACCCATTTAAAAAGATCAAAGGAAGAGAGAAGGTGAGTTCGCCAGAGGTCTCGTCTTAAGACTGAACCGCAGATGTGAAGTAGGCGACCCATAAACTTCTGCGTTAAAGCCACATCTCACTAGCAAAGAAACGGCGATTATGAGGACGGCCTACAAAGCGCCTTTTAAATGAGTTCAATCAACGCCTTTGCAAACAAACACAAGCCGAGTGAAAACCTCCTGCACTTTTTCTCATTACGTTGTGTTTGAAGTACAGGCTGAACTGAACCCATCTGCTGTCTAAGCACAAGCCCATACAACAGCCCGACACTATCAGCTACATAATGGCTCGGCTCCATTAACACGAGCCCTCCTCCGCTTCTAAAGGCTTCTGCATGTAAAGAGACGCGGCCGTGACCTCCTGACCTGCAGTGAGCCGCAGTTGCACCGAAAAATAGAGGATTAACCTCTTATATGGCACTTCAATGCGACGGTAATGTTGAAGACGTACAAATCCATTATGAAAGTGTTTCGAAAAATAAAAGAACGCCTGCTTTATTACTGCAGGATGTCAGCTATCAGGAATTAACGCTAGACCCAGTAAAAGTCATGGTCGAGAACAGGTTTGGGTACGAGCACCAGGGAAGTGACAACAACGATTTATATTGACAACAAACGTTACGTTTAAGTCAAAAAGAAGTCTCATTAAAAAAAATGCATTACTTTTTTAAAAATCGCCACTGCATTAAAAACATGATACTCGTTGGGCGCTGCTGTCAGACGACTAGCTGACACGTATGTACACAGAATAAGAAGGTGCAACACAACAATATTATTCAACTAAATTAAATTAGAAACTTAGACTAATTAGTTTTAAGTAAGAAATATATAAATAGTATATATATATAATAACCCGTATAAATAGGCTGGTTTTGTTTCTCAACTTTTAATAACAGTTGTACTTAACTTATAGAACTTAATTAAATACTGTTTTTTTCTGCGAAAACTGTCAAACAACTAAAGCACATCATGCTGTCAGCTTGCTAATTAAAGTATCGGCAATTAAAAACGTAAAAAAACGTATATAACTGTATGTAGATAAACAAAAGGGCCTTGTTTATACACTAATCGATTGTTGAGCGACTATGACCCTTCATTGGTCAGCATGACCACAGGGAGGCAAAAAGTGACAGAGGGAGCAAGATATCTTCTCGGCAGCTCCAGTAAATGGCGTTTAATAACAGGAATCATTTTATCTTCCAGTGTCGCTCCGTGTCTTAAGTAGCCACCATGAAACACACACACACACACGCCATCCATCATCACTCCAGCCGGATAAGTGACAACAATTTCCTCCCGAGTCCCTGTTAGAGGCGGTACTTCTGATTATCTGCACTCTCAGAGAACGGAGCTCTTCTGCCGTGCCACTTAAGATCATCGTGCAATTATGCGGCCCCCGCGCGTCCTCGCCTTCCGCGAGCGGAGAGGTAGAATCGATGGGGGACAATGGGAAACACAGTGATCAGGGCCTGAGAGGATGAGATCAGATCAAGGGCGTCTTTGAACACACTGATTGAGATGTCGGCGCTCGGCGCTTCCGAGGGAAATTAGAGGATGTGTGTGTGATAACCGGGCGCAGCGCGGCGTTCAGAGGAAGTGTTTAGCACTAAATCCCGCGGCTTGCTGGACGACAAAACAGCGAGAAATGAAAGACTGGGATCTGGGATCCTGTTTACACATCTGGTATTGACATCGGATGTAGGCCAAATCTGAATTAGATGGGTTTACACACAAGTGTGAACAGAATCTAAAACATTAAGATAAACCACGTTCAAAAAGAGTCAAAAACAAAAGCGTCCCAGACAACAACAGGACAAGGACCGCCTACTGACCTGCCAACCGTTCACTGTGATACACAAAATATTCGTGGAAGTTCTCTGAAGCCACGTGCACGGCCTGACTGACACACAAATGTATCGGACAGCTTCAGAATCCTTAAGAAAACAGCACACGCGTCCTACAGAGTAACTTTATGGGTCTTTTTATCAATTGCGAGCCTGACATCCCTGGTCACATCCACTTTTACCGTACGACAAAGAACACGACCGACACCAACATACCCCTAAACATCTAATGTTGTGCTCTGTGAAAGCAAGCAAAACTTACCAGTTTGTAAAGACAAGGGGAAACAAATGCTGACAAGCAGTACGCGTGCGAACGGACCGTTCAATGAAAACCGTCTGACGAAAACATGAAGGACGCGTTCGCGGCGGAGGAATGTTTTTATAAAGAATAAATAAAGACGTAATTATCTCCACTGCAAGAATGACATTTTGTTTGTCTTCTTTCGTGTCGGAAACTACGTTTAATAAGCAGGAGTGACACAAAAGCCTAATTAAGATGGATCGGAACAGCTTGATATAGGAATGCCATGTAATTTGCGCTGGTTCTTAAGCTTGTTCTAGTTCATTTCGCACCCTGTTACGCTAATTAACAGCTGAGACCAAGACCGCGTGAAATTACAGCCAACAAAATCGTCTGCTTAACAAAAGGGATTTTGACAGTTCTCGGGCAGTCTGGAGGCAGGCGCGAGCTCGACATCAAACAATAATTACGTCTGTCATTGAGAGTCTCGGTATGCGGCGTGCGACGAACTCCTCCGAAGCGACCAAACACGAATGAAAAATCCAAGCATAAAAAATCGTGCCCTGGTGGTGACAGTTTTTTGTTATGATGGTATCAAACGATTCCAAAATGTGTTCTTTAAAGAAAATCCACACTGTACCATCAACAAAACGTGACGCCTCAGAGCGATCTGACAGCAAAGCTGAAGATTTTGTAGCGCGTCATGTGAAGGAGACTGGCCTGTGTCAAAAAATACTGATGCGTAACCGGAATGCTTTACATTCCCTTCAGGAAATGACTGCATATCCATGCTGGTGTGTTGTTTGATGCTGTCGATCCCGTAATCTTTTCAAGAAAGCAGATTGTTTAAATACACACATACAAAAGACATCCATTGACCAATCCATCGCATTTCCCTGGAAATTCAATGACAGGGTACTATGACATTTATTGAGATTAAAAGAAAACTTTAAGTCAATTGCAATAAGTGGCTGAGACGTCTGTTAGCCAGTACTGTAAACATGGAATTTAAACTTCATTTGAGTTCATGTGCTCGCAATGTTTGGTCACATGTTTGGACTTACTGCTGGATGCGCTGAAGGGGAAGTGGAAGCAGGTCTTCGAGTTTCTGTTGATGGAACTCAGGTCTTGATTCCTGGAGCTTCTTGAAACGTCTGAAGGCTTTGCTTTTCTTCAGCTGAACCTGAGAGGAAGAGAAACCACGTATCAACGCTAAGATCTGGTTCCATCTCGGAACATTAAAGGAACGTTATGGGTTTAACACGTTCTGGATTACCACAGACAAAATCTTTCTCATCTCTCAGTTTGTGAAATAAACAAACGCAGAAAATGCAGCTAATATTTTTTATTGAAGAACTGTTTTATTGAAGATCCATAAAATTGTCTGAATTATATTTTTAGAAGTCTTAAGTTCTAGGTGGAATGTTTCGTTTTCGTTTTGTCATGGTGAGCCACATCCATGTCAGGCTAACGACAAACAGCATCCACGTTAGCATAACTTTTTTTATTGTGTTTGATGTTGTCTCCATAGATGTTAAATTTGTTTTGAATCATGTTTACATCTGAAAAGCGCGGGTCTGCGCTTTGTTTGTGTGCTAAGTAAATAATAAATAAACACGTCAGGTATACGAAACAATCTATCATCTTCAAACGGCGCACGCAGCGCGCGACACCTGCTCGGCTGGCGTTTATGGCCAAGGCAGCTGGGGTCTCCCTCTGAGCTGAGCACTGCACATTAAATCACAGCATGTTTGGACACGTGTGAGTGGAATCCTTTATTCAGACCAGCCAATCAAAATATGGAAAAAAAGGGTCCTGACATTTTTAATTATGAGATTGGAAATCTCTGACTGGGTTGTGTTTTAAAGTGATTTTTTAAAACACTTCATTGGTATTACAAATAGCATTTCATTATTTATATATTTTGTATGAAACACACAAAATAATCTCTCTCTTTGACGATATCATTCACATAATATGCATACAGACAGAGTGCAACTCCATACGTATAAAAAACAAACAAATACAATAAAATATGTACAATAGCACTTTACGTAGTAACGAACGGAGATGCTGGCTTCCGTTTCTGCTTTAATTATTCATAAAAAATTGTGTTCGTAATTTCATAGCCAAATCGGGTGTAATCGTACCAGTCAATGCATGAGGAAAATAAGAATCAGTCGCCTGTAAAACTGGTTCTGAACTAAATCTGGTTCTGAAGGACAGACCTGTCACGTTTGAGTCGCATGTCATGGCAGACAGCCGCCCGATGTTCCTGCAATTAAATCCATGTAGGCCTAGCTGGAGAATCGATGCCAACTTATCTCAGGGTGCAATCAATGGAAATCCATCAATTTTCCGCAAACGTATTCCTTCTCTTAATGAACACATTAATATCTGTGAGGATTCAGGCTTCCTTTAGTGAAATACTAGCAGAAGTTAGTGGCCCTTAAGTTCTGCGGCCGTACGCGGCTTCAGTGTGATGCTAACACGCTAAATGACCTTTTGGCTAATATATATTCAGTGTCAAACCCAATTACTTGCATAGGGTGAAACATCTCCACTTCGAAATTCTGTTTAAAATGCCCCCTCGGTTCAACGCGAGCGCCCGGGATACATACGTTAGCATTAGCCTAGCGTAGCGATGATGCTTTAAGCGCTAACTGATTTGGTCTAACAAGGAATCAGTCATCCGTGCGTTCGGGTACAGGTGCCTCGCTAAGGGAGAAGCTAATTAGCAAAGAGAGAGATTTTTTCGGCCAGCTGACGGAGGATGTGCGCTTAAGTCAGGCGTAATGAGATGGTAGTGTTGGGCCTAATGGTACCGCTGGGCTTTGCCTGGGAGAGATCAGTTTGCACAAAGTGTCAACCATAAACCTTAATCAGGTAGGCGACTCCATTTTTTTAACGGTTCCAGACGTCAATCATTTCGAACAGGGATCTTTGAGTTACTGACCCGACATTATGTCTCCCTTTTATTTCCCGCGAGGTTGAGCGAAACGATACTGTACAACGGAAAGGTGCCGCGGTCGAGGAGTCATACAATGACTTAATAGGTTTAGACTAATTAGAACCGCAGCATGACATACTGTCAATTGTGCGCATTACCATAGATCTATAACGAATACATATTCATGATTTCATATTGACAGACGTAGACACCAGCTCTTGCGTAAGATGACCTCTGTTCAAATTTCTATTCAAAGGCAAAAGAACGTGTTCACTCACAGGAAGTCAATACTAAACTAATGCTAAATTAAGTAACTTAGCAAGCAGATAAACGAACACGCTACAGAAGTTCAACACAGGAAGTGACTAGCAGTAATGTTTAGGACTCACAGCTGAATATCTGGAGCGTGTTCGGCTTATATGTGCTGTATGAACAAAGCTTCGTTTCACAACTGCCCATCTACACCCCACTGGAAGTACATTATCTACAAAACCAACAACTAAACGTTGACCAAAACGCATCAAAATGTTGAACTTACCACGAGAACTTTGTTAGCCGTTTGGATGTTGTCGACGTAAGTATCGTAAAACTTGAGATGAGAGCAAAATTCCTCGAACCCCAAACCGAACCTCCCCTGTTCTACATGAACGAGCAGTGACCTGTTTTATAGGGAAATATATGTTAATATAAGACCCAGCAGTTATGGAAAGCAGTAAACACACTTGAAAAGGTAACAGTGAAGAAAAAAAGCAGTGTGAAAAATGACACACAAGATCAAACAATCTAAACACAAATAAAGTTTTCAAGTTAAAGGTTTAATTTAAGCAATATTTATTGACTATAAAAGCTCATTGTGTTGTCATCAAATCCGGTCATTTGTGTGTTACCTTACCCTGCAATCAAACTGCCATGATAACCCTGATTCTGTTTGGAAAATCAAGGTGCTTCTTGTCACAAATAATGAGGGAGTTTGTTCAGAAGCCGATGTATTTGCGAATACATCTATTTGCGTTTTCAGTCAGATTTGTGTGGTGTCATCCAAAAGCCCACCCACCCTGTGGGTGGCATACGTGTTTGAGACAAGGGTGCTGAGGCTAGCGCCCAAGGGCAAGCGAGTGGCGCTTTGTAGCGGGAACGCACTCATTGCGAAAGGGGAACAAAACCAGGTCTTCAAGAGAAATGGAAGAGCTGGCGCTTTACCTGTCAGGCACATTAGGGTGACATGGGTATAATTCAAGGGTGAGGGTGTTGACACTTGTGATGGAGCTTATTATCCAAACCAGACGAGGTAGACCAAACAGAAACACAGGTAGAGATGCACACACAGACACACACACTCTCTCTAATGATGTTCCCTGAGACTTAACGTTTTTACATGCTGGAAGAAGGAGTGTTTTGTGGTTGAAGTTGATTTAAATAGATTTTAATGAAGTTGCAAGGCAAGGTAGCCTCTGTTCATAATCAGGAGACGCCAGAGCAGCTGGGAAAGTTCTAACAAGGGCAAAGGCCGGGAAAAACAGCGTTTCCTTTTTCCTCCTCACAGCCAGAGGCTATTATGATAAATATGAAATTACGAGTTACATTTTTTATGTTCTTTTTTAGGGCAATTAAATTCTCTGGCCGTCAGGAAGATGACAAAGATAACATTAGCATTCCTTCCGCATCACGTTAATCTACATTAATTCGGAGCAGTTGCGACATCTGGACCGGGCACAGACTCGACCAAACAATGGAGGGCCTATGTGGCTTAATTTGGGAAAAGCGAAAACTAACGAATACTAATTAGTCACCGATTCGTAAGCGGCGATGCAAACGATCGTGACAAAAAATCCGTACAGGAAATAACAGGATGTTTTGGAACACAAAGGCATGGTTACAGTTTGTAGGAAGATGCCACAGCCGCCTCCCCCCCTCCGAAAAGTGACAAGGGCCCTCCTCCTCTATATCAGATCGTTTTTGATGTCTTTCACACTGCACTTACTGTCATTAGGAAACTCCCAAGACTCACTCGTTCCGCGTGTTTCTTTCTGAAATATGTTTTTGATGGTGTGCCACTCACTCAATTACGTGACAGCCCTTTTAAAAAGGTGATAATTATTTGTTACAAGGGCATCTTGGGATATAATTGGGTTTTTCTAACTATTATCCACACTATCGTCTGACAAACAGCAACGATTGTGATAAATGGCGTCGGCGTGTCAATATATATACGTTTTTGTTTGTTTATTTGTTTGGTTCAGCAGTGCTTAATGAATCTGAAATCGATTTAACTCGTCGTCAACCCAAGTGTATCAACCGCGTACAAAGAATAAACTTCAAACCAGTCAGATCCCCCTGACTTTCATGTGTGGAAAACAAAAAGAGAAGTTTTGAAGAATCTTAATGCTGCTGTTTCCCATACAATGGAAGTGGATAGGGACAGGCACAGTCAAGCACCACCAAAAAACAATATGAAAACATCATTTGTCATATGAAAAGTATGACACATGCATTATTTTCCAAGTGTTCTGAAGCCATGTTTTAGCTTTGTGTGTGGAACAGAACAAAATGCTATGACATGATGCTATTTTTCCCTTGAAGGTAATTCAATGATGATGGTATTTTCATAGTTAGCTAAATAATTACTTGAACTCTACAACAGGGTCTAAATTCAAGTGCATTCCAAAGCTATTTTTGACCTACATTTTGAAAAGAGTTCACACTGCGTAAAAGCATTTACATTACATTCATGCACGTTACAGTACATTAAAGCTGTACATTTAATGCAGTATGTGTTCCCTGAGGATCGAACCCGCTTCCTTTGCGCTACCAGCGCAATGCTGTACCAGTTACAGAGCTACAGAAACGCACATAATAAAAGCACAATCTATACGATCTATTCTGCTTTTTTTGTTGTAACTAATCCAAGATAAAAACTGACGATTTTAGCTGAGGATTCAAATAACCTTCATCACGCAGCGCCGGTATCAGCGCACATCCACGGACGGTTCCTGATAACGATGTGCTTTTTGGAGTACGCGAGAACTTTATTCGTTTTAATCAGTCAGCCCAACTGTCTGTTCGGAGATCCAAATTGAGAGTCTGCCATTACGGTTCACTTGGCGCTTCAATAACCGATCCTAATGATGATATATGATAACCAGGCGCCGATTTATCCAATACACGGGCCTGAAATTCAACCCTCCATCTTCATTCAGCCACTGTTTGTAGAAAAGCCTGTCAGTCAAGCGGTGATGAGAGCCACCGGGACTCATTATTCAGACAGTTTTGTAATTCTCGATCATCGGTGCATGGACGAGGCCCTCAAAGACACTCCGTTGATCCCCTTTCTGTTGTTTTGGTGATTCTAACTAGGTTTGCAACAAAACGCGTACGAGAACCGCGGCCAATTTGGGACTAATAAAGTCTTTTCACAATGCTTTCTCTCTCTTGGAGCGCGTCAGGCAAATTTTCAGAGATTGATCAGGTTGTTAAATATATCAAACGCCGCTCACCTGCACTGAGTGGAGACAGTCTCTCTAATGCGGGCTTGAAGGTCTTAATAAAAGGCTGGAAGCTTGTTTGCTCTCAGGCTATTGGAATTTAAGAGCGGGCTTCTGCTTGCTGCGTTCAGATGCGTTAACGCGGCGGTACATCAAAACACGAAGCGTGTCAGAAGAGCCCCGTGCCACAGATAGCCTCAGATAAAATGAACAAGAACAGGCTTCTTGACACCTGCGAGTTAATTTGTTGTTAGTCTGCCCTGCCCGCACAAGTGGATCAATGCCGGCGGTTCTCTAGGCCAGTTTTTCTGACGTGTTATTTCATCTTCTCATTTCTGCAGCTCTGGTTTTTCATTCGGATGAGCTGTCATGAAGCGAAAGTTCCCTCAAGCAGAGGGCCGATATCAGAGAGTCAATAACTTCATAAATTAGTACCAAGGCATTACGCTTTAAAATTAATAATAGACATAATTCGAGTCAATACCCTATTTATTATTATTATTATTATTATATATTGTAAACAATGCACTATTATTAAAATTATTAAAATAACTTTTATAAAGTAAAGCATTTTGCTCCGCCTCCAAAAAGACTGTCCTTTTCAGCTGATGTCACAAATCCCTCTTAATATCCTCCAATCACAAAGCGCCATTCTGCTATCACTGTTCCACGTTTTGGACCAAAACATTTCCATAATCTTTCCAGTTGTTTGTGATTACTGGATAAAGATTTTTAATTATCTCTTTACTCCAATGTTTGACTAACTTCCTGTCTACTAAGATGCCTCCATCTGGTCGCTTTTGAAAGCACCGTATATGTGATATCCCACAATTCCTTGGGCTTGATTCAACGCATTTGAAGAAAATAAAAATGTTCACCCGAATTTGCTTTAAATCATTAAATATGACATTATATTGCCTCGGAAGCCTGCATGAGTTTCCTTTTATAAAAGCAAAAATGCTGCCTGTTAACTGACTGACTAGTGCGGCAGTTGCATTAGGTTGCGGACGCAGCCCAGGCGTCGGTAATGAATGCGCGTCATTAAAAATGCATGCGCCTCTGCTTTAAACATCAGCAATTACAAAAGATTATTTTTATCAACACATCAGGCTTCGAGACACAAACGGCGGCTGTTATGAGCAGTCAGTTGTCACGACGATGGCCGTCGTGCTGGGCTACAATTGAGTTTTGGAGAGAAAGTGCAGCTGTAAGCCTAAATCCAGCCTCTGCATCGATTCGCAATCCAATTAAAGAGAATACATAAGATAAGACGCACCAGGCTATCTTAAAGTTCTCAAACTTGATTCTCCTGTTAGACCCCAATTAATACTCCCCTACCCTCTCGTTCTTTAAAACTGTATCAAAGCCACCCACCCTCAGCTGTATCTCTCCCCTGAGCGCGAATATTCACTTAATTATTTAAAGGATACTTACTGGTTTATTAAATGAATGGATTTAATTGAACTGAAGATGCTTTCTCTAATGTCCTGCCTGAGGGTTCCTTTGGCCTTCAAGATCTCCACAAAGTACTAGAGAAGAAGAGAGAGAGCGAGAGAGACAGCAGAGGAGAGAGAATTAAATTTTCAGACGCCACTCGCGCACGACTCTTCATCTGGTTAAAAGTGTCACCTCTCGTCGCGCACCCTTGAGACAAAGACAGAACACATCTGTGGAGAGCAAAGCGTTTTGCAGCTATAACATCTCAATTACTTCCGGCTAAATACGTGGCGCGTATCCGATGCGATTTAACTAGCGGCGGAAGAAAACAAAGGAAAATATGTACAGTAGTTTCTCGAAAGAAAACAAAAATGGAATTAGTCTCCAGCATTACAAAACAAGATGGACGTGCTGGTTCACTATACTAGCTTTAAACACCAATTAGCATGATATACGTAACCTCTGAGGGTGAGACGCAAGCTAGTAGGTGTAAGCTAACCTACGAAACACTAGCAGAAAAGGTTAAAGTTCTCACCAATGGTAGAGGTAGAAATAATTGGGCACGAAAACACAACAAAATCCTTGAATCCTTAAGGTTATATATGAGAATTTCAAAGGAACAGACCCCTGATGATGTCAAGGACCACTCGATAAACACAAAACCGGCGCTGTTGAAAAGCTCTTGAAGTTAATTGGAATTTGTGTTTGTTTTATTAATTAGGATATTTTAACGATCAGCATCTCGCAACAAATACGGAATTGTGTTTAGAATTTTTGTATCCAGAGCACAAAACTTTGATACACAATCAATCTATTAAGTCTATGTATGGCTAAGTTATGTTGGCTTGGCTTGTAGTGGGTTTGTAGACACTGACCGTGACGACTAGATCCAGCTGCTCGCAGTATCTCTGTTCGCTCTGGACCAGTTCGCGGGCCACGCGGTTTCTCTTCCTCTCCCATCGGTCGCGCTGATCCTGAACGCTACGGCTGCCCATGGGAGTGCTCGGACCTGGAGCAAAACTCATGACTGTCTGGCTGAGGGTGCTGATCTCAGATCAGTGCTATAAAACAGCAAAGAACCATTAATAAGCGATTGAATTACAAAAGCGTGAAAAGTAAATCGGTCGCAAAGTCTTCGTGACTAGTACATTAGCTGTTGAGATGACAGGTTTTCGATAATTTTATTTAAGCTCTCAAATTAAACTAAATATACTGCAGCTTGCTAATGCCTATAGCTAACTAATTAAACTGGATAGTACAAAATATTTAAAGCTGCAATCCGTTACTTTTTGGGGTTAAAAATGAACAAAAATCAGTTATTGAGCAAATACATGACAGATCAGTGTTTAATACAATCTCGTCGTTACCCTACCCCGATTTCCAAGAGTAAGCTTATAATAATGCTGTCAGGTCGAATTTCCTGGTAAATATCCGATGAAACTAATTTTATTTCAACATATGTAAAGGAAAGCATGTAAAGTTACCTGCAATTCTATGTTTCAAACAGGCAAAATTACAGATTGCAGCTTTAAACATTGAAAGAAATAAACGTTAGCTTTAATATCTGGCCAGTTTCATTTGAACAACAATTGAGGTGTTGAAAATCCCTATCTTGACATTTGCTAATTACAATCAATACAGTAAAATAACTAAGTAAATGCCATTGGGTGCGTACGAGACAACCAGCGATGGCGTCCCCTCTGAATTGCTAATGACAAACAAACAACATATGCAGAGTGTAAGTCACCAATTAAGAAAAGCCAAAACCTACACACACCCTCGACAACACACGCCAGTACACACTCATGATCTATGACTTTGTATGTGCTCTCTCCCTCTCTCTCTCTCTACTTCTAAGTAAAGGTCCCTCCATCACGGCTGTCTCCCCCCAGCTTCCGGTGTTGTCCCTCGACTCCAGGGTGTCCTCTTTACACTGCCTCATTAGCGTCAGCTCTAATGGAGCGTCAGGGCCAGAGAGTGGGACGAGACCAACACTTTAACAGCAATTAACCCTTGTTCTTTCCCCGGGGAGGCTGGCGTCAGCCCTTCTGTAACACACTGAAAACAAGCAAGCTCGATCAACCCAAAAGACGGGCCGTAGTGCGCTATCCGGCGTGCACGAGAAGGCTACCAGCTAAGTATTCTCCAACAGTGAAAAATACATTTTAAACGGGCCCGGCCCTGTCGGTTTGTACACAAACCACCATAGAAATGCAGCAAAAGTGAACCGCATAGCCTGAAGTTATACATACCCCATGCAGCCTCTGCTAAGTGTTGTGTGTGAAGCTAGGGTCCATTTTTACCAGCAACTTACTGTAAATTGCATCACTCCCGACACTCAAATAAGCAGTCAATTTGGAGAAATATTGCAGCATTTTAGGCCCAGTGAAGCCAATTAAAAGCCAGCTGAGGGAAGACTGGGGGTCAGGAGGATCTAGTTAAAAAGACTAAATAAGGAGCAAGCGGCAGGGTTTGTTTGCATAACTCCGCGCTTATATTAAACAACATCACTTTCTTCTGTTGAAAATAGGCTTCTGAACAGCACAACATTTTGCAACCACGCGTACACACGCAGAAGGGGTTTTCTTTACAAAGCCTTGCTTGCACCTAAATACATCAATATTACACAACACACGTACACTTGTACGCGCACCATACACTTACACCAACACCTTAAAAACACTTCATTTACATTTACAAGGCAGTGTAAGCAATTTTTTTCAGAGACTTTTTGGTTACGGTGGTTGAAAGCCTCTTCAGATCCTGATAGCAATCAATAAGTGACATGGCATAAATATTTTTGTATTATCTGTGGGTGGCGCAGGACCGTATCATTCGGCCTGAATGCAATAATTGGATGTCCTACTTGCCTGTCAAACTACATATGTGGATTGGGGTCATGTGTTTAAAGGAGGCGTGCCTTTGGAGAGCGCTCTGAAGGGCAGGTGGGATCACATGCTTTTAAAGCTAACTTGCTATTGCTAGCCTCTTTGAAATTGCCTAACCTACCTTTAACTTCAAACCGTACATTTATGTCCCGTTACACGCATTCTACATCTCAGGCAAATATAGACAAATAAAACTGCAGTATGTATTAGGTCTAAATGTTTACCTTTGCTTACTGTAATGATTGATTTATATTTTTTTTTATTGCGAGTCACATTATGATCAACAATCAAACACGACATAACCAAATAAAAAAAATGTTATTACAATTTGCTTAACAAATACATAACAACTTGACAAAATAAATCATTAAATTAAATAAACCTGGTATGAGATCATTATGCAACTTTACATACAGGTCCAGTGTGTTTTGCTCGACTGTTTTTCAAACCAAGACCAGGGGAACCTATTCAAAACCTACGTTGCCAATACAAAAGTACATTCTGAAAACACTCGCTCAAATATGAATACATTATTTTTGCATTGCAGGTTTCAGACTGTAACACACATGCCAACGATAATCAAAAACTTTGACTAAGACAATGTGAGTCATCGTCGCTGACGACTAAACGCTTTAGTTACAGGCACAACATATATCTCATATTACGTAAGACATATATTAACAATTACATATTTGTTCGCACAGCTGCGTGGTTTAACTACGAAAACCCCGCGTGATTTCTGACTTAATAATACTGTGATAATACTGTCGGTGAGGAGTCGCTAAATATTTACACGGTGGTTTAAACGATATAAACGTTATATGTATAAAATGATTGACATACCTGATGTTGATCGCTCTTTTCAAATTGAATACAGGCGCTCTTTCTTACGTCCTCGCAGCTTCCGGGTTTTTCTGCGATGTGATTGGTGCTCGCGAACATCGAAACCGATCCGCCCTCGATGACGTCATTCGGACGCTACCGCTCCCGCGTGAGTTTTTTTTAATGTATTAATATGACGATGAACATATTCCAGTTTTATTTTTTACTTTCTTTATCCTAGTTACATAGTTAACAAATTGGCATGCCCTGTTTTGACAAGTCATTATTGACCTGTTTACTGATTAAACGTCTGGCAATAAAAAATAAAATAAAAAGTCAAAATCAAAACTCTTGTTATTATTGACCGGAGACATGTTTTGTACTTTGTTTGCGTTATATCGCTTCTGAGTGAATAGATGATTCAAGGTTTATGTTTTCTTATTTGTTTGCGCTCATTAGCAGCAAAAGGAAGCCCAGACGAGAGCAGTGTTTTAATTTTAATATGCAGTGTTAGCAAAAAAACAATTTTTTCAGACGAGTCAGAGGCGTGTTACATGAATCCAAAGGCTTCAAAGAAAAAAATCTATAAAATTCATCGACGGCATCGTTGCATCCTTGGAGTTTAAGACAAGAGTTTAGTCTATACTCTTGATGATACATCTTAGGAAATGAAGGGAGGGGAAAACGCATCTCAGCAAATTTCTGCTAATTATACAGGAGTGTTGGCAAGATGAAAGTGATACCCTGTGATCAGGCTGGGCACGGTAATAGCCCCTAACTCCTCACAGACAATCTCTCCAACATAAGGAAACCCATTAGGAGCCCCAAGTTATAAAGTGCAAGCATCAACTTATCCGACGACTTCTCCTTTGACGCAAACAAAAAGCTTGCAACTCAACACCAGCGAAAACACTGACATCTAGTGTTTCCTACCTCACTCCGTCCGTTATGATTGATTTTACAACCGCCTTGTGTCGAAGGCATTATGATATAGTCATTTTGCATTGTAAATAAACAAACCTGCTATTGAGCAATCAGTTTGTCATAATTAAAGGATTTTAAACGAGACATTGATGTAGATTCGTAGTGCTGCAGTCGATCACAGATTATACAATTGCTCTATAAGAAAGACAACAGAGTATATAGTACAAATAAACCCCAACATACACTCATTGTTATGATGATACCTACAGTGTGTAATGTTCCAGTGTGAGGGCTGTTTTTCAAGTTCCTCACTTTCTCAAACAACTGAAAGCTCAAACTGAACAAACCTGAGTTGTGAGTGTCAGGTGCAATAACATCTTCAGTGTATCAGACCAGTGTCTCACCTATGGATATACTGGGAAATGTTAAATATGCTGTATTTTCACACCGTCTAAGAAATCATTCCTGGATTCCGTCTGTAGGGTTAGAACTTGGTCCCAGTTGTTCCAAACACACCCGGGCGTTACGTGTCAAACCATGAAACGTACGTAAAAACAACCTTTAAAATAGCATTTAATCTTACAACACTCGCAAAGGTGAGAAAGAAAAGTATTGCGAACTGCCAAACTGTTAGAATACATCTTTAATGAGAGATTCATTAAAATGTAAAGTGTATGACAATATTGGCGGCTCGGCTCTTTATTGTTTTCAATTTTATTGTGTTTCCAGAACATTTGGTATTATAATAATTGGCCCCAAAACAGACCTGTGCAAATTAGGCCCGTTTTGCCTCCAGGCTATTGAGGCATGAACAGTCAGAGACACATAGCAGACAAAGGGTCCTTTCTCACCTGAGGAGAGAGGAGGAAAAAACGACGGCAGCGTCAATAATCTACACAAGTAAAGCAACTCTCCCAAGGTTTTTTAGCCCTGTGGTGCATTATTCATACTCACTGTTGCCAGAGGACTCTTAATTGACCCCTGCTCCTCGCAAAACTTCGGCAGATGAAAGAATGCGATGTTTTGTAATTCAACTTTTTTGAGTTCCTCTCACTCCTATTCAATGGTATTGGATTTCTGCTCATGAATTATTCAGAGGAAAAGAAAGAGGTAACCCTAAGCTTAGAGATGTCATAAGAAACTATAGCGCAACTCCACAACATATTGAATCACTCAGACAAAAACAAATACAAGCCCGATCACAACAAATACAGTTTAGGGCTGAGCTACGTAAGAAGCCCTTTGAAGAATTAACAGGTCAATATCCTTATTTAGCTGCTGTGATACGAGGAATAAAAGATACATGTTGTTTTTACAAAAGACACCTGCTGTTCGACAGGAAGTTAAGTATGGCTCATCTGTGCCCTCGTGAACAGAACGTTTTTTAGCCGATGTCTGCGATTGTTCTTGCTAGTCTTAATTGCAGAGAATTGTGATACACGAGAGAAGATGTTTTGCTCGCCTCTTGGGCTGTTTCTGTAGTGATATTACAGACTTTATAAAATCACTTTTAGTTTATGTGTGTTAGCTTTGATCTATAGGCTACTGCACTCCTCAAAGACAAAATTAACTTAGCGGATGCACGCTTTATAATTACTGTCTTTCTCTTTCGAGAAAACATAAAAAAATATTGATGACTCATCTTGCACTACAATTTCTATCCAATCAAAAGCTTTCTACCATGAAAAGACTGCCTTCTAGCATTTGCATACAGCAAATCATGGCTAATGTAAACTAAAGGTTAGAGGCTGTAGGTCCTTGGTTATGTCCGACACAAACTTCCTGTTTTAAACGTTAAAACAAAAGAAACTGCTTATAAAGTGATTTATAAGGTCTCTAAGGAGGCCAAATTTATACAGTATTCTTCAAAGACGTGATCTGCATAAATCTGTGCTTTCTCTGGTTTTATTGAACCCTATAATCGTATAAAACCGTAAATATACTGAGTGGCTTAAAAGGCCAATTCTATATTAAGTGCTACGGGGAAAATGAAGTCATAGAAAACACATATACATGCAGGCCAATTGAAAGAGCGCACAGGATTTTCAAAAGCAATTTGTTGTAATTGGCTATTGTCTACCTCTGGTTGCTTTGATTAAAGTTCTCAGTCGCCCCCGCATCCTCTCTCTCCCTACTTGACGATGTTTCGGCATGTTTGAAAACGGCGAGCTCATTAAAGTAAAATGACTGTTTGGCCCTGGGAAAAAAAAAATACTTGCATGGAAACAAATAGACACAAAAATGGAGTGACTCTCCAGTCGAGGAGGACCATTGAAAAAAAAACGTGGCGCTTGCAAAACCCAGCGGTTTTCATGGATAATGATAAACTGTCATGCCCGCAATTACCGCACGCGCTGGATGGCAGGGTTTTATGCGTGTCAATGAGGTTTGCTCCTAATTGACGATAGGGGACACTAACTCTCTTGAAAGCTGTCATTCAAGCATCACAAATTACAACAAGAGGCTCCATTGAATGTTTTGTGCCGGTGTGTGTGTGTTTTGTACACGTGCACTCGAGGCAGCACCAGGGAACCGCTCGGTGTTGTGTTTGCGGTATGTGGACGTCCATCACGGATGCATTTGTTTTCTGGCATCCGCTTCGGGGAATGGAAATTAGAGCATAAAAGTTTGTTCTGCGCGCGGAGAGCTGGCTGTCACGATTTAAACTCGTATCGTGACACTAAATGTCCACATTGTGTTTTACCTGTGGGAGAGAGGCGGATAAAGCGATGTTTATAGTTATGGTTGGGTTGTCACCGCATGTTTAACCAGTTCCCAGACCTATGGGACTTTATACACTGTAAGTCAAAAGCAGCGCAACGCATAGTGAGCAGAACAGACGTAGTACATACTTTTTCGGCAACCTTATTTTTAGCTTTCTTTGGTCTGTTTATAATTGGTTTATTCTCTTGAGTTGTGTTATGTCTGTTATTTCAAAGTGATTAAATGCAAAGAGGCTGGCGAGCTGATGTTGTCTGTTTTATTTGAGCGTATTATTAGCACGCTGCTGTTCCTAATATGTCTGTTTTAATTATTAGGATTCATCCGTCTTCAAATGTGATTTGACACGCACGCTTGGTGATGTCAGAAACAACCTATTAGCTGCTTCTGTATGTCAAGACAAACTTTTGAAACATAGCCACAAGATGTACAGTAAATCTAATCGTATGTTGTCATATCTGTTTCATTAAATGCATTTGATTAAACTTTTTTATCTGCCACATTTCAAGTTTCATCATAACCTAGCTATTAATATATACATTATATATACATTTTGTACAATATTATCGTTTTTAACCGTTTTAATTAACTTTATGTTGTCTTATTCCTAAACTTATTTGCTCCCGCAGTGTGACAAACAAATTCTTAAAACTACAAACATTTCATTTAGTCTCTAAATTAATATGCGGTCGTAAAAACTGCATGTACAATAATTACAGAAACTGCTCGCAATTTCACGTCAACTGCCCAATTATATATTAAAAATATATTTCCTTTTTCCCCCCTGAGTGGAAACACTATTTGAATATTCTTAAATTATGTTAGTAAAAACACTTTTTTATGTGGGTTAATTCTTTTTGCATATTTAATTTGTGTGCATATGTCAGTGTGTCCCCCAAACTATCCCCAAGCCTAAAATAAAGAAGCATGTTTAACTTGTAAAGTTAGTTCTGACTTCAGATCGGCATCACATTTGGTGCTACTCTGCTGTGCTGCTTTTATTCGTGGCGAGTGTTGCCTGCAGCTCCTACACTGTTTACCAGACATCAGCTATGTTTCTGTTGATTGGCAGTAACACTCTGTCAGTGAAGTATAATAAATGCATGACGCGTGGGGTCAGTTTCAGTTATTGTAGGCGTCGTTCCTCGATGCACAGCCAGAAACAAGGTACCTCCTTGGCCTAATAATTCGCCTCCCTGCGTTCTCGATTCCCCCCACAGCTAATTCCCCTAACGGGTGCCGTGCTTTTAAACTCGGCAGAAAGCCTATTTACCCACAAATTAAAGCACGGCATCAGTGTGGCGCCGATTCGGGTGCATTCAGGAAAACAGGGCAATTACTTGGAAAGAATCACCTGGGGAATACTGCAGCACTCATCGCAGGAGAGTGGGTGCGAGGCTCGGAGTGATCCGTCTCAAACTCTGGGCTCGCATTGAATATGCGGAAAAACTTTCTCCGAAAAGTAGAAAGAGCGAGCGCATCCAAAAAACACAGCAAAGAGTGGGAAAGAGGTTTTGAGATTTTGGGGAGGGGGGGGGCAGGGGAGACCTTGCTGGTTCGTTACATCATGGGCGTGGAGAGTATCTTCTCGATTCTGAGCTTCTGAGGATGGTCTGGTTCCAGTGGGGGTTTCTTTGTAGTCTCTGTTTTGGGTGTGGATTGACAAGCTCCTGGGAAAAGATGGAAGAGGGAAAACAGCAGGAGAGAACAGGAAAACATGGGCTTTATCCGTCTTAGATGCAAAGGTTTCTTGGAAAGAAGGGATGCACTCGCTTTTCACTTGTGTTCCCTGTGGGACAGCTGGCCTTGGGGAACGCCAGACTTCCAAAATGGAGGTGCTGGGAGGCAGACCAGCCACTAAGGGAATGCTAAGACATGCATGCGGGATTGTTGAAGTTTTTGATCGTATACAGTGGAAGTCGTCAGCAGGGTTCTCGGTATGCTATTTATCACAAATCAGACTTGTGTCTATCATAAGTTTGTGCTTTACAGCCGTTCAGACTTGCTTCTTGGTCACAGGGGAAGTTTTACTTGCTGCTTACCTTGAAATGCAGGTGAAACTCACCAGCGGTAACTTCTAGCACACGCTGTGTCTTCATGTCATTAAGAGGCTGCTGAGAGAATTCAAGGTAATTCGAAGGTTTTCAAAAAAGTTTATTTCTTACACCAAATAAATAAATATTTACCTGCAACTGCAACTTTTCAAAGATTGTGGCATGGTTTTCATATCATCTTATCTTGTATGGAGAAACTAATTCTAGAAAAGCAGAAAAACGCACATTTATTTACATTTGAATGTCCTAGAAATACTGCAAAATCTGAGGTATTCCTTTATTTCATAATATATACTGTTTATCGTTGTTCATTTATATGTTGTGTGTGTATGTGTGTGTGTACATATATATATATATATATATATATACATGTATATTCTGGTAATGGACATAGTAACATACATATACAATATAGCGTACACATACATTACGTAATACAACACAATACATACATATACATAAACATATATACACACATGTATATATGCGTTTGATATATATCTTTAGATCGAATGAATCCCCATGTACACACTGATCCTTTGCAGGCATTTTCTCTGTTAAGTCTTGATATTTAACACTTTGTCCACAAACGGAGAGACAGACGTGAAAAGTGGATGCGTTTGGGCTTACATCACAGGCCTTCATGTCACTGTACACCATGTGCCACTGCTTCAAATTATATATCTGGTGACCTGTTGCCCCCGCTCAGATAGCTTTTGACTGTAATAAATTGCCTTGAGATTTCGCCTCATAAATGGCTCCTAAATCGAGATGCGGAGTGGTCTGATGATGTTTTAATTGTAACTCGCGAAATGTATTTGCCGTGACCCGGAGACTTTTTGTGGCAGCTTCTATTCAATATGTATGTGTGTTCCGACACCTTGGGGTTTGAAAAGGTTAATTAACCTCTGGTGGTAGACCTTTCTTTTGCACTTAACTTAGTCTATGTCCTGATAGTACCATTAACCCATGCCCTAGCCTCTTAACCTTCTCTATCATTACCCACGTAAAATCCATTAAAACTTCCTATTGATCTTTCCTGTTGAAACGAGACTTTTTCCAACGCTGGTTTGCCATTTTTTGTATTCCTGGGAGGCAACCGTACTCACATAATGGGCATAAGTAGAGACGCAAACAAAGCTTTCATGCTTTTAACTTTTGTGCACTTCATTTAAACACGTAATTGGGCACGATTAACCCGATTATGCGTGTGGTGTCGTAATGCAAGCACTTTACACCCCCCCCAATTCTCGGATTCTACCTTTCAAACTAGCAAAAGCACTTTTGGATGGCCCTAACAACGCGCGAGCCGATTGGCGGTGAGACCTCGAACGGTACGGCGTAAACGCTCAGTGTCTCTCTGTGAGCTGTAAGTCAGTCAGACCCTAATTGATTAAAACGTTCTCTATGTAAAGGTGTTACCGGTGTTTAATGGAAACAACGGCATCACGCGGCTAAGTTTGATGGAGAGACGTCGCGCTAAAATGAGAATATTGTCTTTATGAGCAGATGTCAAAACGGAGCCCCTTTTGCCCCGCCTGCTCTGTCTGAAACAATAAAGCACAATTAGCGGGGGATTCAGGCCCCGCTGTTTGTTCTGTTACTATGGTAGCGGCATTGATTAACACTTCAACAGTCTCCAAATTAATGATGTAAAAGCTGCCATAAACAGCTACTCAGTGCACTGGTGCATCAGTGCTGTTCTGCAGGTGTTGTAGTGTGAATGTCTGCGCCGTGGGGAGAACGGCATTGTGGGATGGACGTGTTGCAGGTGGAGGGCGGCCCGTAACTCTCTGCGAGTCGCTAATATCTGGAAATGTAGACTTTAATTTGAAAGCCTCTTACGGCCACTTATCTTAAATCCTCTGGCCCGGATCTGCAGGAGGAAATTGTGATGCAGTATCATTTTGAATCTCTTCACCAGCTTTCTAAATGGACCCTGTTGTCTGTATCGATTCAGCCAAAAATGGAAATTACGTTCTCGTTTACTCACCCTCATGTCATTCCAAAGCCGTATGACTTATCCGGCAGTTACCTAGCAGAATGTGCAAGCTGCTTTTGTTTCCACACATTGAATGTAAATGGTGACCACGCCCATCACAAGTCCCCATTCACTGTCATTGAATGAAGACAAAGCAGCTTGGGCAACTGGAACTTCAGCGTTCTAACATAATTCAAAGTGAAACTGAAAAACTGAGGGCGTGGCTTGCTTTTCCCACTGGGAATAATTGGCCATAGAAAAGTAGGCGTTTCAAAGCTAGCAGCAGACTGACAGTTGGAGGGGGTGGTTTACGGCTCTGGCTCCGCCCAAGCCATCAGACTGACATCATCAGAGAAGGTCTGCTGTTCCAGGGGGGGAAGTATATTTTCAGATTTTGATTATGAGAGCACATGAATTAAAAAAAAACAATGTGCATGAATAAATGATTTCTAAAAAAAACACTGTAATATTTCATATAAAAAAAAGAACAGTATATTTTGATTTCATGATGACTTTAAAAAACACAGACAGTTTGAATAATGTGAGGTTGGGTAAATAATGACAGATTTTTCATTTTTGGGTGAACTGCCCCTTTAAATATTTAGTTCCTCCATACCTTTTTTTCTGTAATCCATTGATTTCCACATAAAACAACATGCCATTTCACTTGATCTGAGGCTAATTACAAGCAAGAAACACACAGCATTCTGTTCATTTCAAGGCAGTTAAATATCTAAGAAACCAGGTAAAGCAGCACCATACTGTTCACTACGGCCAGCTCAATGCAAAGAGCACCACCGTTCTGAAGCACCACCTCCACAAACACACTTCTAATCACCACTGATGTGGGCTTAACGCGGCACTCTGTGGGCAGCACGGCCGAGAGAAACATTAACTTCCATTAACTGCAGCCTCTCACCAGGAATAAGGCAGCTGATCAAAGGTGGAACGCTGGGGAATCAGAAAACGTGGGCTTTGTTCAGATATCTCAAAAGTAGCAGGGATTTAATTATGGCACGGATTAGCAACAGCACACTGAAGAATAGCGCTCAAAGACTTGCCATCAGCCAAAGGTCTGAGATGCGGCTGAAGGCAGAGCTCTCATAGACCGTGAACCCGTGAGATCAGAGCTGGGGATTCAAACGCAACATATATTTGCCTGTTTAGATGCAGTCGGGGGGGCAGGAGGGACTCGATAACAATTAAGCTGCCAAGGCTGTCACAAAAATTCACAGGGCCCTGGACAAATCTTTTCGGTGTCCCCTCCCTTTTCCAGGCCAGGTCTGTAGACTACAGCATAGAGGTCCATATTTGGCCCCCCTCATCACATGGGACGCCCCCCCAATGGCTGCTAATAACACCGTGCAATCTGCATTGTCTACGTGTCAGATTCACTTTAGGAATCAAACAAATCAGATCTCAAATTCAAATCAGGTTTAAATATTTGCAGCTCGGTGCCATTTTGATGCATTTAGCGCCTGGTGGATCGTAAATGACATGCAGGTTTCGGCTTTGAAATACCGGGCAAATGTTAAGCGACCTCACCCCCGTGTTTAAACCCTGCATTGTCTGTAGCAGCCTTTTCAGCTTAGGACCGACGCTGGGCACCCCACGTTTAGATTTAAGCCTCAGTGTGAGGGGAGAGCAGCCTCCTTTCCACGCTCATTTAGCCCACTAAATTCAAGGCACACGCCGGCTGTAACAAAGCGACAGGTGGGACGCACGGCAAGACAGCGAGTTCGCAAAGGTTGACTCTCATCAGGTTTCCAAAAGTCCTGCCGACAGGCCCTCGCAGCTGCCTACTGGTGTACGTTCACTCACACCCGCAGCTGTTAACCTGCAACAAGACGGCAAGCAAGAGTTGTTAGTTAAAGAATACAAGGTTAAAAACCGGTGGAGTACCGTTTTTGAATCCTACAGTAAACTTCCTGTCCTCAACGATCTTGCTGGCCTAACTTCCTGTCAGGCAGACGTTGACGCAGCACAGACTTCTGAGTGTTCCGATCTCAATTAATGTCCAGGAGAGGTAACGGAGAGAGAGAATCAGAAGAGAATCAGCCGTCCCAGATGTGTGGCATGATGGGAAGGGGGAGTGTGGTGAGGGGGGTGGGGCGCGCTGGCTGAACCAATTATTTTGAAGGGTATTAAGTCATCAGATTTACTTTTATCTTGATTGCATTGTGGAAGTCGTGCATAATTAATGGAGGGAGCTTATTAGCAAAAGATGATTAGGCAAATTACACAGGTGTCGGATGCATTTTTCATGATGAATTTTGCCGGGACAATCCCCTATTTCCATCTGTTCTGCTCCTATCAGAATGTCACTTCTGGGGAAATTAACGCGACGGCATCAATACCAAACAAATGAGGTTCTGACGGAAGACAAAATATAAGTAAATAAGGCTTAAGAGGCTGATGCTGTCGTAGGCATAAACGTCTGTCGCTTTATTATACAATTGTGTCACTATAGCAATAAAACGCAACTTCATCAATAATATAGCTTTTTTAATGGCCATTTAAAACTTCTTTTTAATGGAGGTTTGGTGCATGACCCAACATGTAATACAAATTCTTCTATCGATAGCTGAGGTCATTTATGCCTTCAGGGTTAACACATTTTTGACAGTTATAATGAAAACTTTCTTGCGCTTAGTTCACTGAATGAAAAGAACACAGAAAGAGAGCTCAGTATTATGACCCTTTTACTCCCTTTGGACATTAATTTGGGTTTATGGATCATTTGGCAATCCGTCTCTTGTAACAGTATTAACTTCATTCAACACAGATTCTGAGGACCAACACTGAAGGCAACATGAAATGGCTTTTGCAACCCACTGTGTATCTATGATCCCGTGTGTTTTCGAATGAAATGGGATATTTAACCAAAAATGGGATATTTAACAAGAAAAAAACTGGGATGTGGAATTAATAGGATTGTAAAAAGGGGATGATACATAATACAACAGAACCAGTTTGAGAGGAGGGATTAAAACAGAGAGATCAGTGACGTCAGATGAGAAACTATGTTGTTTTAGAGGCGGAGTGAGTTCAATTAAAATTAAAAAATTTACACTTTTGACAAAATATTACAGACAATAAGACCAAGGAACTAGTGTATATTTTGATTTCATGTTGACTTTAAACTCTAGTTTTCCCTTATGTGCTCAAAAGTAAAACTCAGTCAAACAAGCAAACAAACTCGAAGCATTTTGCCCTTAGTATTTCCACCACAATGCTTATTGTCTAAAAGAGAAACTAGACTGAAATATATTTGCATACCAACTAAGGCATCACTTATGGGCTCCCAAAACCTTGCCTTTCAGGTACCCCCTCACAAAGATCTAACCGTGCCATCATTATAGTCACTGTATCTCCCCCTCAATCCTTCCATGGCTCTCTTTCATTATATGAATCTTCTTCCATGTGTAGTGGGGCTCCCCAAGGACCACTTCACAGACCTCTCCAGATCATTAGACGCAGTATGGTTCTCATTCTCACCTCGTGCACCTGGGCCACAAGTGACTCCTCATCAGGAATTCTATCTCACTGTGTTCTCCATCTTCTTCTGCAGGCCAGTCATTAAAACCTTGTGTTCTTTCCCTCTCCACACTCCTCGGCGAGTCTGCTGTTCCTTTGTTTTGTCTGGGTGTCGCGCGCTCGCTGTAAGACAGCCAAAATGCAGACGTTTTTATTTGCTCTGCTTAGGCATTCGTTTGTTTCCTAGATGAACGTTCTCACCCCATGTGACTAATGTGTAGGTGTGAGCCTTCAGCCATCTGCCTCTGTGTTTTTAAAGACATAGATACCGAGTTTCTTTCCTATATGGAACAGCAGGGGCATATATTTATTACTCTCCGTGACCTCTTAAAGGGACAGTTCACCCCAAAATGCAAATGATGTCATCAATTCCTCACCCTCACATGGTTCCAAACCCTTTTTTTTTTCTCCTGTGGAACATTAAAAAAAGCCTCAGTAACTGTTCATTTTACTTCATGAAAAACAGCCCCGTCAATCTTTGTTAAAATTCATACAGTTTTGGAATAATGACGATGTTCATTTTGGAAGTAACGGTGTTCCACAAATTTTAAAATAAATGAAAAATATCGTTGTGTGGGAGAAACAATGACCTGTTCCTTTCAGACAATATTGAAAGTACATCAAATTCCCTAAACTCCAGCGGAAAAACTAGTTCTGTCCGGATAGGGCTATAGAAACCCCAGCCGAGGTGTCGCTCTGATGGTGATTGCCATGAGAAAGTGATTGAGAAGGGCTTGAGAGATAGATGAATGGACAGACATGGAACGGGAGAGGAGAAATTGGATCTGGCTCCTGTCTCCTGGCGGCGCAGAGCTGTGTAAACACCCGGATGCCATTTCCAATTCCATTTTTTTTCGCAAAGCATGAAATTAAAGCTATTTATATACTGAGTGATAATTACATTATACTTATTCCATCATGATTAGATTCCTGCGTTTTATGATACAATGTCACAGTTTTAATTAAAATGTCTCTCAGGCAGCTCGGCTGGCCAAATGGGCTGTTTGTTCATTTGCTTTAGTTTCCAGGGAGGGTCTCATTTGATTTCGCATGCTGTCAGAGGCACGCCACGTGTAAAGCTACAGATTGATTTGACCTAGTTCACGCGATTTTAAATCACAATATACATTTGTGTTCGGCGCGTACGTAACTTATTTGATATTTATGGCATGTAGCTGTATTCAGCAGACCTTAACCATCTGTCAAGCTTTCGTTTGCCAATTTAATAGATAATTGTACTGTAAATTACATTTAATTTGACACTTCTTTTTATAGTCTTAAAGAACAAAGGTTGGAGTGATGGAAAATAGAAAAGAGTGTTTTTCAACAACGGTAATAAGAACGCTGCTTTGTTTAAGCATTGCCATGCCGACCAAACCAACACAGCAACACTGGCGTAACCAACAGTGTAAGTTATGGGCGGGGCTTTCCATTTGTCTGATCAATGGCAGACGGGCAAACTTTTTCGAAAACAGTCATACTTGCATTTCCATTTGGTGATGACAGAGATTTACTTGACCTAAAGATCACACGAGTTTAAATCCTAACATTTTAATCATAACATTCCGTGTTTAACATGTACGTACGTACCTGCCGTTAAGCCGCCCCGAACAGACCATCTCCTCCAAGTTTTTGAACAGCTTTTCGCATTCAAAGACTAACTGTAATTACAATCCCATTTAATCACAATCCTATTTAATCACATGTGAGAATCACATTGAACTTGAAAGCACACAACTTTTCTTCCGTTCCTCTTTCATAACCTTGAAGGACTTCTGTGAGAATCATCGAGCCTAAACTCCTGAGGTAGTTTAGAAAAGTTTTGAGTTAACGTTAGCGATGATGCTTGCGAAAAAGACAAAAAAAAAAGGATTTCAGAATACCCCGTAGGTATTGTGCACTGAGACCTAACTTAAGGCAAAGAAAGAAGTAGGCAATACTCTGTAAATTTTTAATGGGTGATATATACTCAATAATAAATAGCTGATAAATAAAATATGCTTACTTGTCTTGATTAAGGTGAGTGTATTCTTTTCCCCTGTTGCCAACATGCCTTTGATTCACATATCTGTGGTTGTGGAGTTCTCCTTCCTTTCTGCATTCAACATTTCCACTTTGTGTTGCACACATGAAACGAGAGCGGCTCTTGGCTGGAGGCTTGTTGTACAGAAATGAACCGTGGAAACGTTTCGCCGAAGGCACTGGCTCGGGGTATTGTTCCAAGTTGAGGCCACCCCGGATATTCATTCATGTTTTATGGTGGAGAGGCTATCGGTTTAAACATGACAAAATCCACTTCAGTCGGTTTTGGTGATGCGGTACCGGGTAATTAATACCTTGTGGATATTTTGCATATACGAAAAGATCAATTAACTCAAATATAATTAACAGTGCAAAACACTGTTAATTATTAAGCCCCTCCCCCCATTCGATGTTTGTTTATTTTTACCGGTAAGGTCACGGTAAGGGTGCAAAACTACAGGAGTTCTCGCGTTAGTATCGCTTTAAATGTTTTGAAATATTGAGCAGGTGAGCAGCTAAAACAATTTCATTTTTGATTCTATGACATTTGATGGAGTGGCACGTCACAACGTTCGCTGTCAGCTGTAATTTTGGACAGATGTCAAGCCATCACGAAGACTTAAAGTTTTTAAAAGTGCGACAACCCATGAGCCTGCGTGTGTGTGCAAGCTGTGCCAAAATCATAAATCTTAAAGAAATCGTTTGCAAATCAAAATCACCACTCACCCTCACACTGTTCCAAACCCACTGGACGTCATTGGTTGAACACACATGAGGAAATGTCATAAGAATGTTTTAAGACGAGAGCAGATATAGTGACCGGGGGCTACAAAATGGATAAAAATCTCCATACAATTCCAAACAACTTGTGTGCTACTGTGTATTCTTAGGTGCTGTGAAGGAAGAAAAATTACATGCCAAAATTAAATGTGTCCGATCTCGCTTCTTATCATTCATTAAGCTTTTGATTTAACATCCCCTCTCACTATCCTTTAGTCTTCCGGCTTTGTAGTCCGACAGAGTTCCCAGTTCAGTGATAGATATTCAAGTCAGAGAGCTGCTCTTTAAACCCACAGAGACAGAACTAAAGAATACAAGTAAACAAAATATATGGCCTTTAAGGTGATGTTTGGGTGCGGTGGGCCGAACTCCTCGCGCAGGGACACTAAAGGTTGCACACCTTTCTCTCTGCAAAGACCCGAACCGTTTTGACAGTCCCTCACCGAATGCCCTTCCTGGTGGCAAAGCTGCAAGTCCACGAAAGGTTTCGCTGTGAAGTAAACCTGACCTTTTCTCGGCATTGAACGCATGTGTAAGGAAATGTTTGGTGGAAGTGTGGAGGACTCACAGCTGGCTTTCTGCACCTCAGATGGACTGAACTTAAAGCCCGCAGATGACAGGCTCAGCCGAAGGGCTGTTAGATGGTTAATTATCCAAAACAACAGCCTGACCTTCTCAGCTGTTCCTGCCCGGGCTGTTTATGAAACAACAGCTATCATTTATAGATTTAAACCTGCGAAAGCCACAAAACGAAAGTGTCAAAACGAAGTATGTGCCGTGACTTTATAAGGTTCAGTCATTACTCTCGGTGGATTGATTTCTGTGGAGTTTTTCTGGAAAACAAGCATATAAATAATCAGATCGTAACTAAAAATAATCAAATCTTATTAAATGAGTCGTTTTACCATATAAAACACTGTACAGTCGACTTCTATAAACCATACTTGTTTAGTGAATGCGTTCATTTTTAATGGTATTAAAAATAGCTTTAAAGGAATTTCAGATATTCTTATTTAAAGGTCTCCTGTTTATAAGCGTGCCTTAATTATGATGATGAAAACAACACATCATCAATAAACAAAGACCTTTTCAGTACAACGAGGGCCCTGGTCCCTATTAACCAGCAAGTGCATTTGAAACACTGCTGGTAATGAAATCTTTTCTGATGTTGCGTGTTGGAACGTCTCATTAGGTTGCCTTTAAACTGACCTTTCAGGTATGAGGACACACTCCTCTCAGTGAAGCAGATCCGGCTGATTCACTCCGGTTTAGAACAGCGATCCCATCCGAATCCGTTTTCAATTCATGTGTTTGGTTTAACCACCTCCGTCAGTCTTGTTGGTCCTAGTTCTGGTTTTCCTCAACATAAATTTGAGCGCAATGATCTGTTAAGACAAAAATATACAAAGTTGTTTTGCTTTTTTAAATATTTGGAGTATTATCCCAAACTATAAAATATAAATATAAAAATCTGTCATTGTTAACTCACCCTCATGTTCCTCCACAACCAGTTTGTTGTTGTTTTTCTGAGGAATACAAAAGTTTGACATTTATTTCATTTATACAACAAAGTTATTCATAGCATTTATTACTGTACATACAATGAAATACAGACCATGTATGTATAAACCGTAGAGCATTAAAAGCTCAATAAAACCACCAACAGAGTCGTACAATGTTTAAGTACATGATGTTCATGTAGCTCAGCTGGTAGAGCATTAGCAGTGCAAAGGTTGTGGGTTCGATTCCCACAGAACACACGTACTAATCAACTGTGTATCTTGAATGTACTAAGTAAGTCACTTTGTATAAATATAAATAGCATAAATATAAATAGCAATACAAGTTTTCTAAAGCTGATGTGTTATTTATCAGATCATTGCATTTTATGCTTTTCATACATGGAAAAAGACAGCAGCATATGGGTTTGGAACAACATGCGAATATAATACATAAATAATAAAATAAAATGACCTAACAATAACACACGCCACTAATCCGACATTCACATCCCTCACTCCGTTCAAACGTGCACAGACAATCAGCGCAGTAACTCTGTGACTCATTTACATGAAAAGATTCCAATTTTACCGTGTATAACCAAAGCCATTAGCTATACTCATCTGCTGTAGAACAGACACGCATGAAGAAAACTCCAGTTCCCTTGCCTGGGTTACTGTACTTGCAGGTGGCCAGTGATGCAGTTTTCTCCATTTCCTGCTGGTAAGTGTTTGAGGATGGAGGGGGGGGGCATACATACAATCACAAGTTCCTAATAGCTCAATCTAAGGCCGACCGACGTTTCTATTTTTAAAGGCCATTAATGAGCGCGCGGCCACCTCTTGCCACGGCAAACGTCTCCATTGTGAAGTGTGTCTCTCCGCTTTCATTAAGCTCCTGCACTCCGACGGAGACAATAGAGCAATTCCGTACCGCGCTCAAGGTAATCTTTATGGAAAGCCGGAAAACAATGGGGTGCCGAGGGGGGAGTTCACGTGGTAATAAGTGGACAAACCCAGAAGCGATTAACTTGGTTGTAATCCCATTGAGTTCAATCAAAGGCAGCGAGCGAGGACTTTTCAGAAATCAAGCGAATGGCGAACAGCCAAAGGAAATGACTGACTTTGAGAGAGGCACCTGGAAAAATCCCGGCAACGCTGGAGCTCTGGGGCGAAACCATCGGCGCTTGTGTTTTTATTCACAGACGTTTCTGATAATCCAACTTTCAGCTGTTGGACTGGTGTTCCTGTAGTTAATTGGTGGAACGTTGTGTTAGCGGTGCAAAAGTCACGGGTTCGAGGCCCGGGTAACACACATACCGCTCAAATATAAATAAAATGTTTAGTGTTTCATTTTTTTAATTAAAAGTTAACTTTAACCAACGGCAAAGTTCAGCTAAGCATTTCACTGTTCATCCCACCTTAAAATGAATTCATTAAAATTGTATATGCATTATTTAAAACAATATATAAGTCTAATACTGTACATCAATTACTGTACATAGCTCATGCATATGACTCTTTAATGCATATGAATATGATACTTTTTGAATGCTATTACAGGCCAGGCGTAAAACGCGACACCCACCAAAGTTTGAATACCCCTTAATTAAAATTTTTCCAAAAAGAAATATACAAATATTCTGTATGCATTGAGTTTCTATTGCTATGGTAACAGTAGCGGACCTATTTAGCTAACCGATACACTTATGAGACGGTATACGGTTTCTTTGTAACCGTACGGTATGGAAATTTAAATCCAGCCATAGATTTAGTGTTTACTGAAAACATACGCCGCAGTGATATTTGAATATGTGACCAGTCTCTCTGTCATACAAAACATTCCCATAAGAGGAAAGATCAATTCTTCATCATCACAATAACAATTCATAGAGACCCTGAGCTATTGATCTGTGGGCGTGTCTGCAGACCATTGGAGACCATTGGAGACATGGACTTAATGAGAAGTCATAGAGCTCTGCAACATTTGTTTTGTTTTTGACACAAGGGAGAGTATGACCCTCGGATCGATGGGGGACCAAAAAGATTGATTGAAGAATTCAATTTTTGTCATAACTTACGAAGCACTTTTCCAGTTTACTGTAACTGATACAAGCTGAATATCGTCATCTTTATGTACTTAATATCCTACGGTTAAGACAACCCGAAGTTCTCCTTTTCCATTTATTTCCCCACATGAGATGAATTTGAGAAAATGAATGACCCTCTGCTTCAGTAACTTTTACCTTTAATGTGTCACCTGACACATGCCTGAGGTGGCAAATGCTACTGACAGCAAATCTGTCACATCTTTGGAAGAGAATCAGACTGCGAGTTGCGAGTTGAACTCTTTTGCTAAACTAATATTTCAGATATTTTTTTCCTTCTAAAATGAGGTTTTTGCGAATAGAGTGCTTTACGGGACAGTCAAGTTTAGTTTTACATTTCTATTCTTTTAATTAAGCCACGTATCTTAATTTTCTACTTGCTTAGTTGGTTTTCGCAGAAAGGGACATTATCATTCTCGAAAGCTTTTGATTGGACAAAAATTCTGTGAAAGATGAGTCATCAATAATTATGGTCCATTTAGCCTAAATAGATTATATAGAGAGGCTATTCACTTGTGCATATCAACTAAAAAGACAAACGTAACAGTATATTACGAGTATATTTATAAAGAGTATTTTGTTAAATAAAGGTGTATGATAACGTAACAATGGCTTTAAAACTCATTGTCGTGGACTTTAGGCAGAAAAAAATTACACGTTGCGGTTTTAATATAACAAAATGCGACAAAGGCACAATTACATCAAAGCAATGAAATAAAAATGGTTTTCATATATCCAGAGAGACAGTGGTTCTCAAATTAAAAGCGCCTTAATTAAGGCGACACTGTGTACCGCAAGGTTATGAAACCAATGGCGACTGGAAGCAGCAGGGGCTGAGATGGAGATAGTATTGATATGATAAGAAATACGATCCTCCATCAGTCTGTCACAGTGTTTAGTGCAGAGAGAGAGAGAGACAGACAGAGAGAGAGAGAGAGAGAGAGAGAGAGAGTCCCGATCAAGAGCCCACGCCAGTATGTATTTTGCTGTCTATCCCTGGGCTCTGTTCTAATCAGCATACAAGCGACAGGCGCCCCGTGTTACAACAGCTTGGCTGCCTTTCCAGTGGCTATTGATGAAACTTTGGGGCAGGGGGGCGTCCCAACCCAACACTTTCTCATCTCGAGCTGGAGTCAGGACGTCTGTCCGCCTCCCATCCTAAATGAGACACCCTGACTTTAATCTGAAATGGAGAGGGGGTGGCAGGCAGGAGTTGGTGTATCATATCAACTCCTCTGATAGTGCGTCTCCTGCCTCCAGTGAGGGATTGGAAAGTGGCACCACTGTTTAAGCCAGACTGATCAATGGCGCTTATGTATTGGGTCGAGCAGCATACAGCAGATGTATGGTTCCACTTGTCTGCTCGCAATTAAAGGGGGAAATAGATTGCCAAAGCATCGCGCGGTAAGACGAACCCGTACGGGCGCTCGGTCCCCCCGGAGCCATTTGTTTTCCAAGTTTGAGCGTGAAAAGGCAGTCGCGCCTCCAAAGGTGAACGAGAAGACGCGAACGCGTGGCGTTAACGTTATTAATTTGGTTTTAGGTGCAGAGCTGCGGTTTAATGCCATAGTTTCGGAAGCAATTGAAGAAACATTGTGCTAACGTTTTTAAGCAGCTACATGATTAGCATGCACAGAAGCTCATCATCAGTTGTAACATTTAGCAGACAGCAAGATCCTTAGATGAAGAGATCACTGCCAGAGATGCTGATCATGAGACAATTCTATAAACTGTATTTTTTATTATATTTATGGTACATATACATTCCTTTTTTGGCTACGCTTTTATAGACACAGTTGAGGCCTACATATTATATACGCCAGTTCTGTGCTCAAACTACGACTATGACATAACCTGGATGCCTTCTTGTGTTGCAAACAGCCAGACGCACCACAGTCATAATGGGGCAAAATGCATCAAGCATCCTGAGACAGATTCTCAAAGCTGAAATACTTTAAACTTGATCCGCCGTGTAAAAACATGGCTAAATATAGTAAAAAAAGTCAATCATAATTTTTAAAAAATGATTATTGTTTTTCTTTAAACAAAAAGAATATTTAAATTCTACAGTTGATGAGAATTTTAGAACCTTTAAAAATTTGTAAAATATAAATTAAAAAAAGACTACACCCGTATAACTGGATTACTGCTCTAGTAACAAGGCACAAGAATTGATGTTTGTTTTGATGGCAACTGTATTTACACACCCTCAGGCCACATCTGGGGTAATTAGAGGTCACGAGAGAGTGGGGTTAACAGACCTCACTCGGAGTGGAGGTGCACACCACTGCACCTCCCTTTTGATGTCTCGGCACTGGGCCCTCCCCTATACCCACCTGAATGTCAACCAATTGGGCCAGCACAGGGCTTGACATTATGTCTGCGGGTTATCATTATGTGTGTTTTTTTTCTCCAACTGATCGATTGGCCCCCGTCCGCAGTGGTGCTTCGGGGGGAACTGTCATCACTAGTTAGGGATTGACCAGTGGGAATCATTAAGAGAGTCCAGGCTTGGGGGAGGCTTTGTTGGGTTATGAAGGGGATAAGGGGGGATCTTTCTGAAGAAGCCAAGCCTTTCTCTTTTAGCCTCCTAGACTTAGTTGACCTTTCACTTAGGTAGCAGCTGGAGCTCAGAGATATTTAATTGAATGGGGTCTTCAGATGTATTTTGGAGAACGATGCGA
Organism: Botia almorhae; assembly: GCA_036877575.1. Taxonomy (NCBI): domain Eukaryota; kingdom Metazoa; phylum Chordata; class Actinopteri; order Cypriniformes; family Botiidae; genus Botia; species Botia almorhae. The sequence continues at coordinate 3,614 of JAZGTJ010000099.1, read as the reverse complement.
GAGAGAGGGAGAGAGAGAGAGAGAGAGAGCATTAAAGATACTCAAGATGAGGAAGTCCAGCCAGGGGAGGGTGAGAAAAAACGGTTAGAGGAGGCACAGAGAGAGTTTGCTTGACCTTCAAAGCCTAATTGATAGGCTTTTCATAGACCTTGTTTGAGATGTGCGTGGTCCCTGTTGTTCGGCAGCCCCTTACAACTCCTGCAGAAGTACAAAGTCAACTGCAGGTAGGGAGCCCCTAGTGGCCTAGTACAATCAATAGCAAGCAGGCAGCGCTAACGAGGGCTCTAGTCACTCGCTGGATCTCACAGACAGCATTAACAGGCAGAGGCAGAGGCGGAGCCTAATTCAGCAACACAGAACACAGCGGCAAGATTAAGGTGCAGTTTGTGGACAGATAGAAGCGGCTCTGAAGAATCCAGAACAGCCGGAGCAAAATTATGTGTTTGACTGGACCTCAAAGATGTAGCTTACACAACTCAACAAAAAAAGTACTTAAAGGGAGAGTTCACCCAAAAATAAAAATACAATCTTAATATGGCATCGTTTAGCAAGAATGTTATTGACTGACAGCCAAAGTCCCTATTCACTTTTAATTGTATGAAAAACAAATCTTCAAAATGCCTTTTGTTCTACATTTCTGCCCTTTAACTTAGTGTTCATTTTCTTGAAAACTTTCACTTCCTGTTTGTCTTGTCATATTCTGTAATGGATCTGCACATCTTTTGCTATGTATCTTTTGTTATCTACTTTTTAGCCACTGGCCTGTTATGCTAAGGCTAAAAGAGATGAACGACAATTCAACTTTTGCAAAATCCCTCCAAGCAGCTAAATGACTGGAGCTTAAGGTTTACCTGAAGCCCTTGGAAGTGATACTGAAGGCAGTAAGAGGTAGAAGCCGGCTCTCATTGTCTTTGAGAGCAATTTAATTAGGCTAGTTTTCTGTCTGTGGGCCAAGACAGAGAGAGAGAGAGAGAGAGAACAAGCAGGACCAAGCAGGTTCCTCAGCTCTTGTGAAGACGGCAGCCGTGGACACACAGAAAGGATTTCATAGGGATCATGTACGAAGATCAACAGATAAGCAGCTAATTTTGTGTACTTAGGGGAGCAAACGATTGAGCGCGGGCCCCTCCGGAATTCAGCCAACGGAGAGGATGAAAGGAAGAAGCCAAAATCTTATGCTGTTTCGGCCATTACTGCTGATCTCTAAAATTAAAGATTTATACCACTTGATAGAGCTCACTAACAGCACATACCGGATGGAAAGGAGAAATAGAGGGGCTCTTTTTTAAAGCTATCTTTTCAAGTATTTCAATGAATGTGCGATCATAAAGATCTCGTCGGAGATAATTGGATAGCTTAGGCTTCCAACAACAGTTATTCAGTGTGACAATTAGAGCAACCCACCAAACCTCTGAAACAGAAGCGCAGGGATCTGAATACCATTATTGTGATATCCTACAACATTAAAGTCAACATAAAAATCGAAATTGACCCCATTTACTTTTTTAATGCACATTGCAGGTCTTTGTGTATATGATTTATCAGAGAAAGAAAAAAATGAACCCACATATTTTTTAGCAGATTGTCCAAAATATTACCTATAATATTATTTATAGGTAACCTATAAAATATTTAAATATTAGGCAGTTTTAAGGGGCTAGCAATAGCAAGCTAGCGTTAAAGCGTAGGATCCCGCCCTCTCTTCGGAGCGCTCTCTTAAGCCACGCCTCCTCCAGTTGTTTGTGGGGTTATGCAAAAACATCGTTTGACAGCCATCGGACCGAATGCAATGACTGGACATTTTATGCTCCTGTGCCTTCCACATAAGATATATACTTATTTAAATATACGCAGACCACTTTACTTAGTGATTGCTATCAAGGTGTGAAGACACCAGCATAAGTCCCCTCGATGTCGTCTCAGTTTTAAAAACTCAATTTCACATGACCAAAATGTTTTTTTAATCCAAAATGGCAAAAAATAAGTCAGTTATATAATTCATAAGTCATAAAAAACATTTTTTGGGTTAAAATAAATACCCACAAATGTAAGAGAATAATAGACTAAGATTGTGTTGAAGTTGTACAAAAGATTTTGTTCAAAAAGTGTGACTAACTTTCTATCCTACTTTGGGATCGTACTTTCAACAGTTTTATCTTACGTGTAAAACTTTGAACAACATGTGGGTAAGCTTTTAAAAGTAACATTGTAATGCCTTGTTATGCATATCGAGCAAATGAAAAAATCATATATAATATATTTTAACCATAAATTACCCATGAAGATGTGCAGCATCCACCCAAAACCCTCATTTATGTATTCATTTTGTTCTTGTATTTCTTCAAAATGGGACACGGTTTATGTAAAGACGTCCCTCCAGACCTAACAGATCTACAGCATCATCTTATTGATTAAACTTTGATTACCAGTGTGTCAAAATCTCATCCCCCCATTCAAACTTCCTTTGTGGCATTTCTTTCTCGGTACAAAAGTTGGATTATTAATTGTTGATTGTTGTCTGTAATGTTGAGGCAGGGGTGTCGTGCTCCTGTTTAACTGGAGGGAATGACAGTGGAGACCGGTTCGGTGCTTTAGTGAAAATGGCAAAATTAATGACAAAACATGCCAACAAAACTACTTATTCAATATTAGGTAAATATTTAGTATTAGCATTAGTAGAAGTATTTTCCAGAACGGAAAAAGTTCAGCACTTAAATTTCGCAATGAGGCCAGAGTTAAAAACTCAGGAACACATCTTAGCAAAGAGGGAACATTCTTAGAACTTTGGCTAATGTTCTTTAAAGGTTCCCACAAAGTTATAAAGCAACATCCTTGCAGTAATGTTAGTAAAACTTTTTTAATGTTGCATATCAAAAACAGTATTCCTAAATTGTTGGTGGAACGTTTTAAGAATGTTTTTAAAAAGAATTTAAAAATCTGAATAATGTTTATGTAACCAAGCCATAAGGTTAATACGATGTGTAAAAAACTGGACATGGGCGTTTTTGTTACTTAATGGAAACATTTTTACAACCTAAAATTGTTAGCTGGGCTGCAGTCTGAATATGCATGATGCTTTAGTGCCATCATTTTAGGTCAGGCTTGTTTCTCAGACACTAAGAGCTGTGACAGCCGATGGGCTCGTCTGGTCTCAGTGAAGGTCGTGCACTGAGGTGGACAATTACTAGAGGGGCAGTCCGGTAAAACTCCACGACTTTGTTCTCTGCAAGAGGTCGGCTTAATGTTTAATCAAAGGCAGGATTTGGCATGTTGTTGGGTTTTTCACGGCGCTCCACCTTCATTCCGTACACAGAGGTGCTTTGGAAAGATCAAAACGTCTGAATAATATGATCTGTTGCCAAGATTGATAATGAGCATCTAAATGAGTCGGGCCCATTAAATGCACCCCTGGATAATAAGTAATTCACAGAACAACTGATCCGTAATTGGGTTTGGAGAAAGAAAAGCTGTGTTCGCCGGTCTGCTACTGTTCACATAATCTCCAAACATCCCTCAATTAGAGTTTAACAGTAGATCAGTCTCACATGTTGCAATATTCATCATATATAAATATATATATATATATATATATACATATGTGTATATATGACATA
>JAZGTJ010000098.1:122888-245097 GCA_036877575.1 Botia almorhae | reverse complement strand
GACCCCCACACAAATACCCCTCTCTCTGTGACAGTATACCCACACACACACACACACACTTAAAAACTCATACAGAATAAACCCCTCTCCCCTGACCCCCACACAAGTATACCCTCTCTCTGGCAGACACAAAAATACTGTCTCCCACTGACACCATATATACACAAATTCTCTTTCCCCGACACTACACACACACACAAATGTCTTTATTCTGATACCACACACAAACACAAAAAAACTCTTTTCGGTGTGTATCTCCACAGCAAGAGTGTAAATGTGCTCATGGTTCACGCTGGAAGAGTCATCTTTAAGATTAAAACCACATGCTTGCATGAGATTACCTTAAAATCACTAAACAGTAAATGCAAAAGTTGCATTCAAAAGGTAAAGTTAGCTCTGAGATCATTTAGTTACAAATTCCACTTGGTTTGATACACTATACGGCAAATTACGTGAGCTAAAAATATTTATTGTCAGAACCATGGCCATTAATTCTTTCCTCAGCTCTTGTGAGATCAGCCAATGAGGTCACTGTATTTGTAAGTCCACCTCATTTTCAGTTCTCTCCAACAGCGTGAGGTACTTTCTGGTAGGACGCAGACCGCACAGGTTTCTGCAGGACTGGAGCATCAGTCACAAAGTCAGAAAAATTCCACCGGTTTTACCCTAAAATCAGAATGCAGATACTGCGCTGTGATTGGTTCAAAGGCACAGACAAAGGCGAGCTGACTCCTCATATGAGGGAGTTATGAGAGGTCAGCCATGGTCAACCTGCTGGATTCCCACACACACCCTCTGGGATGTTTGCAAATCCTCGATATTTAATATTTGTTTCTCACTTTTGGACTCTCCACACACGGGTCTGTGCTTGTTTATTCTCTCACGTGTTGTTCTGTCGGACCAGTGAATGTTCAAAGAGCCCCTCGGCTTCTTCACATCCTGCTAAATAAACATAGTGAGAGGAGGCTGCAACTCTAGCAGTACCACCCACTGATAGTAATATTGATGCAATAAGTCAATCTGTGTGTGTGTGTGTGTGAGGGCGACCAGGGGCCACCCTGAAGAGGTTGCTGGTGCCGTGACCCTGAGGTTTTAAGACTCCACACGTGCAGCAGGTCTTTTCTCCGGGGCAGAGCCAATAAGTCAATAAGACACTGGAATCTTTGTGTTTTCTGGAGCTTACCGTAAATATTGTTCTCATAAATCATGTTATTATAACCCACTTCTCATGATGTTAAACGCTTCGGTGTGGATATCCAAACTCATGGTTTTAGTGAAGGCAGCTGTCGACTTCCTCTCTAGTGACACTGTTTTTATTTGTTCTGATATCGTCGTTCTTTCCACCAGCTCTGTTTAAAAAGAATGAGATTCTGGTGCGAGTCAGCTAAAGTCTCTAAACTCGCTCTGATCTGTATCTGTAGCATAATTGATGGCAAATGGTTATGTCAAATATAATCGATTATTAGTCTGGTCGATATATGGGTTTATGACCAGTCAGGCTGTATTGTCAATTTCCATTAACATTCTCCATAATCCACGCATACTTTATGATGCGGAGCAGGCCTGATGCATTACTGTCTAATGCGAAAATCTCAAAATGGCTGAATATTGGTTATTTATACGGCCTGTAGGATTATCTGTCTATAACTGCTGTAGATCAGACTCTGTCAGGTTTTACCACGTTTCAGCATGTTAATCCATGTTGTGGTGGTCAAATGTGCTGTCATTGATCTGAGCAGTTCAAACACAATAGCAGGATAGATTGATATTCATTAACCAGATTTCAGACTAAAGCCTCCATCATCACACAGAAATGGACCCCACAGACAGGAGATAAGAATAGGGTTCAGACTAACACACACATACACACACACAACATGTACCGAACAGAGAGGCAACTGAGGTGATTTTGTACCTCAAGGTGCTTACAGTGATAAACAGCAGCAGGTGTTTTCTCTCCCTGTAGATACTCTCAGCTCCTCGTTTCCACGTTCACACACACTCACTTGGTCCTCAAGAGACTGTCAGTCACTCGCTGGTGATCAGTGCCATGTTTACTTCTAATTGTAGTAGTATGTTTATGTTCTAGCAGCATGTGTTTTATCTAATATCTGCCACTGATAGGTAGAGAAGTGGAGAATTATGGGTAAACCAAAGAAGGAGATCCTAATAGATGAGTATAGAGAGGAGATGGGCACTATAAATTCATTCATAAATTTATTCATTCATCTCTCTCTCTCTTTCTCTCTCTCTTTCACACCTATGTTTTTGTGGCAGGTGTTGTGACTTACAGTGTTTACTGTGGGCTTCGCATTGTATCATTATGTGCATTCCATCGAAATCGAACCCGTGACCTTAGTGCTGCAGTTACAGGAACACTACAATCACTGAAGTGTCTTTGTCTTGTATTTCCAGATGAGGAGTCTTCTGGTCTGTATGGATTCCTGCACGTCATCGTCCATAAAGCCACAGGCTTCACACAATCAGCCAGTAAGTCAAACATCTTGTGTGTGTGTGTTTCACGAAAAGTGTGTTTGTGTGGACAAGGCCCGCAATACTAACCTTGGACCACATTTTCAAAATTGTCCTGACAAATATAAATGAATTAATATTATATAGACCAGCATAGTACAGTATAGACTGTTGCACATTTTAGCAGAACACTAGTCTATACTGTTACATTGTTGTACAATTGCATTGCTGTTTCTCAAGAACAAGTAATGGACATCATATGTTGGGGAAATTGGGGTTCTTGTTTTTGAGAAACTTTTTGTATCTGTTTTCCTAAACTGAACTTCCCGTCAGAATGCAGTTGACTTTATAGAATCAGCACAGAGAGAGAGATACAGGGAAAGCGAGTGCGCCTCAGAACTGTATCATTTACACCAGTTACAGTGATACAAATAAACCACAATCTGCCTAGAGACAAACAACACAGGCCTGAAGCTGTAACATACTGTAACACAGGGTTGGCACATACTAAATCAGATGGGGCTGTGTTCCAAATAGTATCGTAAATAGTACGTTTCAGTATACAATAAAGAGCCCTGTGCAGAATACTGTATCCCACAATGCAATGTGCTTGACTTGACATTACATTTCTATCGTGATGAAGTGGAAGATGTCTTTAACATCTTAAGCCATTATTTGATCGTAAGGCAAAGAACATTTGAACACAAAAAATGCAAAACAAGACTAAATGTGCCACTTTTCAACACAGGGCAATTTACTCTGATTTTGCCCTCTCAGAAATTTTAGGGATCATTTGGAAAAACATGTCCTATGAGTGCTCTTCCCATATTACAAATATAAATATATGTGCATATACATTTACACATTATGAGGTCGACTCAAGTATGTGCCCGTACACTATGTAAATGTGAATTTGCATAACAAGAGCATGTGGCCTGTAGTCTCAGCTCGGCTTTGATAATGATGAGACATCTGTTTAAAAGCCCTAAAGACTCACTATATATTTCCACCCCTAAGTAAAAATTACAGGCTCAAAACAGCCTTTCACGTAGTGTGCATGGACGTCCTGCAAAAGCTTGTTTTCTAGGCTTATCGATGTGATTTGTTGTGCCGTTTGTGTTGTTGTCTTGCATGTGACAATGTGTGTAAACATGTTAAGCATATGTGGGTGTTGGTGTGTGAATTTCTGTTTATACTGAGATGTACTTAGTGTTCCTCCAAAGAAGTTTACCTCAACCGATAAAAAATTCTTCTCTCAAAGCTTTTATTAGAGCTCTTTCTGACAGCAAACACATCTAAATCTCTTGCTCTGGGCTAGAAGTAAAAACTGGGTCGTTGACTGGCTTCCTGATAGAAAGAGTCCGATGTAGAAGTTCTGACCCAAAATATTAACCACAACTATTCTTTCTCTTAAAGGATAAGTCCACCCAAAAATGATATTTTGCCCACAAATTACCCTCAAGGCAAGAATATGACTTTCTCCTTTCAGCTGAACACAATACGAATTATATTAAATGTTAATATGTGTTATATTAAGTGGTTCTCATGTGTCTCGTGACTGGGGTGGTGGTGAAACATGCAGTCACGAACCAATGAGATTCAGCGTTATTGACGTGGAGCCGGCGTGCTGCCATGTTTGCTGTCTTTCACACAGATAGATTTACGTTCAAACATGCTTTTCTGGTTATTAAATCCACTGCAAAAAGTAATCTTTTGTTCACAAATGTAGCATTTCACTTCAGAAGGCATTTTTTAACCCTCAGGAGTCTATGTATTACTTTTATGATGGATGGAGGAATGGATAAATATGCCTTTTGGAGCTGCAAAATAATGAGTACCATTCACTGCCACTTTAAAGCTGGGACGAGTCAGGATATTATTTAATATAAAAGTCATGTCCTACTAGTTGTCTTGAGGGTGAGTCATTTATTGGCAAAATATCATATTTGGGCGGATTAATCCTTTACAAACACTTACAATAAACCTTATATTCTGTTGTTTTCTTGCTGAAGTTTTGTCTGCTGTGTACTGTATGTGTTTAATTTCTCTGATCTGTTCCAGTCATCACTTCATGTATCACAGATTTCTGTTTTATTCAAGCCACTCAGAAAAATTCAGTTACACCATCTGTAATTGCAACCGGTGTAAGTCAGTAGAAGATGCAGCAAATGTGTATCTTGTGTTGATTTAAGCAGAACATGAAATGCATGTCCTTCTACACACACACACACACACACACACACGCATGCAACATATAGACATTATATTGGTCATTGTAACCCGTTTCTCCCTGTTCACCAATGACATATGTTAACTCTTTTCTAACGTCAACACACCGAGAACATGACATTAATAAAGATGTTGTCCCGCATGTTCCTGGCATGAATGCTCTGGTGTGTGTGAATGGATCAGCTGACATATGGCTCTCATCAGTTCCTCACCATCTCATTTGATCTGAGAACATCAGCCACAGGATGTGCTCCCTCCTCCTCATGACGACATGATTGTTTCTGATCCGCTGCAGGTTTGCCATCGCGTGGGGCAGGTGACAGTAAACATTTGGGATGAATTTAAAACACTAACAGTTAAACTCTTTGTAAGGTAACAGCAACGTTAGTCTTCGGCTTTTGCCCTTCCACATAAGCACCAAAGTGCCAAACCTCTTGAAATGATTCATTCATACTTGTGCAATGGAACCTTCTTGTAACCACAGGAGCTTCTGAAGGTGTTTCTAGAAAAAAGTTCTTCAAAAAGAACTTGAAGAAATACTTGTTTTTACTACTCAAACCTCTCTGTAAATTAGCAGCATGGCTAAATCGCAACAGTGCACTATATCAGTCCCACTAAAGGCCTTCTGTTACGTCTGAACCCGTTTAAAACATGCCGCGCCATGGAAGAGCTGCTTTCCTTGAGGATAGATTTACATGGTCACCATTCGCAAACCTGGTTCCCCTGGTTCCCCCTCACTTTCCTGACTCCTGCAGGATATTTATATTTTTCTATAAATGCACTTCCTGTTCTCTAAAGATGTGGGTTTCTATGCCTGGTGCAGCTAAAAACGAAATCATCCTCTGACCAGAGGAGAGCTATAGCTGAGCTGGCCCCATTTCATGCTTTTATTGAGAACGAGACCGCTTGGCCTGCAGGATATGGGACTTGCGTGGAGGGAGATGTTTTGAAGAACATCTCTGCTGAATGGGTCAAGACAGGTTTCTCAACATTTAAGAACTCAATTTTTCATTTATTAACAGATTTTTGTTTCGCTAATGCAACAAAATGAAAAGCTAATGTTGTGGATAAGCTGTGCACTTATTGCTTTATATGTGCAGTACCGGTCAAAAACACTTACTCATTCTTTATTAATATTTTTCTCACATTTTAACGGAATAGTGTTTTAGATTAACTGTATTTTTGAATAATAGTAAACTCATCAAAACTATGAGGAATTATATTGTAACTAAAGAAAATTGAAAATCAATTGAAATAGGTTATACTCTAGCATATTTAATGTTGTCAGAATTTACAAAAATGTTTTCTTGACATTTTTGCCCTCTGTCCTACTGAGAACCCTCGAGTTTTTCCTCATTATTTGGTCCAAATTATTTATTACATTTTTTAATAAAATGTTAATTTTCTAATAACAGAAATCAATGCTCTGGTGCTGCCCTAGAGAATCATGGGAAATGCTGTTTCATCACAGGCTGTAGAGCTGTTCTTCATCAACAGTAGTCTTCATAACATACATACAAACTGAATTGTACAGCCAACACTCACTTGTGTAAACATAAAACGATCAAAAATTTTGACCAATAGCGATTCGCTTCCACCAATAAAATCCAGAGTTTCCTACTACATCACTACTAATTACAACATTGTTTGTAGCGTTCATGTGTTACCTCGTACATACAGAGACCTGGAGGCAAAATTACTGATCCTGCATCAGTATGTGTGTGCGCGCTCATACTGTATAGCCTTATTATAAACCACTCCACCCGCCCGTCTATCAGTTACCGACAGCTGACTGACTACACAGGCATGTCAGACCTGCTCTCACCAGCCCCACAGTGTGATTTAATTCGACTGCTCTCTTGTGACAGCACCAGCACACTTAGTGAACATCACCTCATTTCTCGCCTGTCTCCAACATACACCACACGATTGCTGAGGTCAGAGGTCACAGTGTGTTGTAATCCATCATGTTGTCAGGAGGCCACGCCCACTACAGTGATGTGATAAACTTCAGTGGCTATGAGGAAAGTGTGTATGAATGTGAGCCGTTTGCTGTCTTTGATGTGAGACACACATGGCCAGATAGATTGATTAGCCAAATGCTGTGTGTGCTGGTGGCCTTTTTGCTTGTGTGTACATGTGTGTGTTCTTGTTTTTCTACCATTGTGGGCACCACAATGTGCCGTGTGTTTTTCTACCATTGTGCCGTACCTAAAAGTCAGCAAAGCCCTATGTTCCTGCAAAACCTCTTTTTGGGCACATCCTCATTTGTAAAAAATGCTACAAAAACATAGTAAACATAGTTTAAAAATAAAATGCAGAAAGTTGTCTTATAGGGTTAGAGTTTGGGTTGAGGTTATAGGGTTACTGTATAAAAACAGTAGAAGTCTATGATGTCCCCATTTAGTTCATTTACTTCATGTGTGTGTGTGTGTGTGTGTGTGTGTGTGTGTGTGTGTTGCAGTGTCACTGTGTCCCTGTGTCCCTCTCCATCACTGTATTCTGTGTCAGTATTGTCACATATGGATGCATTCTATAATTGATGGTGCTACTGGGAGGGGAATATTACTTAAAGAGTACTTCAATATTTTTTGCTGATTTATTTTGATTGTTCACGGTTGCCAAGTCAACATAGTAACTTAGTAGCGAAACACAGAATTCAAGTAATGTGTGATTATTTATGTGTACATAAATAATCCCTTTTACAAGTTTTTAATTCAGTTATTGCGTGTCAGTGTTAAATGTTCACTTTTTCATACATGAACCTCATGAGGTAATTAATGTGTGTTCTCAATAGATCTGTACTGTACGCTGGAGGTGGACTCGTTCGGCTATTTTGTCAGCAAGGCCATAACCCGTGTGTTCAGAGACACGACAGAACCACAGTGGAATGAGGTGAGCTGCTCAAATCTGTGTCCGCTGACCAATCACAAGCATGTATCTGTGATTAACTCGTTTCTCCTCCAATAGGAATTTGAGATAGAACTGGAGGGTTCTCAGTGTCTGCGGATCCTGTGCTACGAGAAGTGTTACGACAAATCAAAACTCAATAAGGACGATAACGAGATCGTGGACAAGATCATGGGCAAGGGCCAAGTACAGGTAGATCATAAACCCAAACACAGTTTTCCCCACCAGACTGGTTTAGATGGGACCATGGGCTTAACTTCTAGAGGTTTCCTGCTGTGACATTTTATTGTTGTCTGGTATTAGCGTGTGCGTCGCAGATGCTGTGTTGCGACGGCATATTTTTGACATGGGATGCATTAGTGCATGAGTACTCATGGTGCCATTTCTCATACAAGCCCTGTTTCTCATGTAGTGTCAGAGTGTGTATGTTTGAGAACAGGGCATGCACGTGTTTTGTGGCCCTCGGTGCCCAAAGTTCTCAAACAATTCCCTGAGTCTCTTTTCAGAGAGACTTGAGCACTGTTTATTTTATGGTAATAATTTCCTCATTAATCTCATATTCTAATGGCAGCTTAATGCTACTCCTCTCCTGTCAGTAATAATCTGTCTGTTTTGTTTTGCTAGTGTCTGCGCTCCAACTTCCTGTCAGATTGTTATTCTAAAATTATTCCTCACATTCTTTTTCCTCCTCTAAATCTAGGGCAGCATGTAGGGTTATAGAAGAGAGGGGTGGATTTACTGCATTGGAGGTTTATTTTTGGTTTATGTTTGTGATTATAGCCAGAGGTAAACTAAGAGCAAGAGAGTTGATTCTCTGTTTTCACAGAGTATGATATGCAAATCACTCCCATAAACACACACACATGATACCACCAGAGGCTAAACATGCACACACAGAGAGAGAGAGAGAGATAGTTTTTGTCTTTGGGGAACTCACATGCAGATGAGATGGTTTCATGTCTCTGAGGGACGCAAAAATAATAACTCACTCCTCATAAACTAAAAACCTGGTAAACTAAACATCTTCTGGTAAGGATCAAAATTGGCCCATCTGTTTAATATATTTACTATTACAGATATTTTCATTTGCATGATTAATTGTTAATTGAGCATAATAAAGGTGTTTCTTAAACCTGTAGGCAGATATGTTGAAGCTCTTTTGAAGAAAGTTCACTGTTGTTACACAGATTTATAACGTGAATGAGTGTTTGTTTGGAAAATAGCACAATCTGCATATATTTCTCCTTAAAAGAAACAGAGACATTGAAGTTCCTCTTCAGTGTGAGAAGGGCAAAACTTCTCTTGTATACAGTACATATACAGTAACGGTGTTTCACACAAAACTCTTAGTATGTGTGACCCATGGTCTACTTCTAAAACATAAAGTGTATTTTTAAGAGATATTTGGTTGCTTGGCCTTCTAGTTAATACCTTCCTTCCTGCCCAGAAAGGCCAGTCACTTCTGATACTAAAGTCACTCTTTTTCTGCCCATGAGAGGCCTTGTTTGTATTTGGGTGATGTTTAAATAAGAAGGTGTGTATTTTGGTGGTAAGAGGAGGGTTTGAGTTAGCGGTTTGTGACCGAGGCAGATTTAGGTTCATTTGAGAGACATTTACAGGTTATTACAGACTCCTGCCCAGCAGTCCCTCAGGCTGTTTGTCTGTAATACATTTACAGGAATCAATGTGGGACCCTGAAAACTTTCTGGATCCAATATGCGGTAACATATTCATTTAATTAATGGTGTCTGCTTAGGAAAGAGTCAATGTTACAGTTGCTCACACTCTGACTTAGAGATAATAACAAACCCTCAACCAGAAGTATTAAAATTCATAACGTAACTTGTCCTGCATCATTTGACATGGATGATTCTTCAAATTATGTGGCTTGTTGGGGTGTGTTATTGCACTTCCTGTGTCCTCATAAACCAAATGGCTAAAAAATAAACTGAGAGTTTTCTGAGAGTGTCAGGTTTAGTGGTGGGGTTTGGTGATGGAACATACAGTTTGTACAGTATAATAATCATTGTCATCTATGGAGAGTCCTCATAAACCACATATGCAAGTATGTGTGTGTCATGATATTATCATGTTTTTGGATGTGTATCCTAGTAGTACTGGTGTTCAGTCAGCCATCCAATACCATGGTACAGTATATATCAAAACACCATGATGTTACTATGGAATCATTACTGTACCATTGTAACCCTGCAGTACTTTTCTTTGATACAGTATCTTTATGGTTGATGCACTTACTGTAAGTTCTTTCTCTCTTTCACTCTCTTTATCTCTCTCTATGAGCGTCTCCTAGCAACACCAACATGACATTTACACCAACATTTACACAATTCTTGTATTCATATAGGACAGTAGATATATTTGACATATTTTCCTTATATTGCACTCTGGTGGCATTCTGAGAAACTACTGAGAAAGATGACAGAATGAATGACAGACAGAGAGATGATCAGAGCTCATTACTGTAATTTATAATGTGTTACACTGGACAGAGGAAGGAAGGGGAAGGATGTGGACCCTTTGAAGCTATACACAGTTAAACACAGTCCTACAAATGAATGAGGTTCTCACCGTCACATTGTGTAATGTTGTGAATGTGTTGCAGTCGTGGGTATCCGAGGCTGATCTTCTGTTTGAATCTTGTCCTCCGAGCGTCTGTTTTCTTAACTGTTCTGTTTGAGGTGGATGGAGCCAAAATGTTTCCCTTCTCTCCCTGGAGAGACCCTGATTTATTGAACAACTTTCTGGCTCCTACATGTAAAAATCCATAAATGGTCATATTGTAACCGTTCCCTTCTGTTTTTAATAAACCCTGTTCCTGCAGTCGTGTTTTAAAGAGAGATGGAAAAACTAATATGTCATGTTATATGATCATGATTCATGTTTAGATGTTACCAGTCACAAATGTAAGAATTCTTATAAAAACATGCTGCTGATGAGGAAGATGATGATAAGCATTATATCTTCATCTGCATTCCTCATGCCATGAGATTTTGGACTAATGAGATTGGCCCGTGGGTGGGGCTACCTAGGGTGCCGGTTGCCAAGGCACTATACTGTTGATGTCTACTGTAGTAGGTGTTCTTATTCAATTGCTGTATCCAGTTGTTCCAGCCCTTGAGGCATTGTGTTCCTCAAAGTCTGGTAAAGGCTCTGGACCATCATGATTAAGTCAGAAGCTGTTGGGATACATTCATTTCACTCAGACTTTTCATTGCAGCATATCTCTGTAGTGACTAAAGAGCTTTTAAGTGCTGTCCAGAGGAGAGAGTTCATCAGCCAGCACTTCTCATAGAAAACCAATCAATACCTGTCTAATGCATTTACTATTAAACTACAAACACACGCTAATCATGTCAGGTTAAGGAATGTCAGAATGTCATGTCAGGAACTCTTGAATTAAACTAGATTACATTTTAGCATATTCAGTGTAGTGACTCCTTGCCTAGAATTTACAAAAAGTATTTCAAACATTTGATTGGTATTGTATATATGTGTATGTTTAGATCTTATATTTCTTACTGTATTTTTTTTTCTTACAATAACTTGCTATTTTTATGCTATGTTAAAGTTTTTATATACTGCTACAGATCTACAACCACAGCACTTCACAGCCAGAAAAAGTAAAATCACATGTACCCCTCTCTATACCAGCCTCCTACCCTCTTCCTCTGGGTTTCTCTCTTTCTCCTCCTTTAGCTGTTATCTCGTGGTCGTTTCATGTCGTTCAGTTCTTGTGGCTGTGAAGTGTTCTGGTGTCAGTTGTACTCATCTCTCCAGGTGTGGTCAGGATCCTCTCTGATACCTGTCAGTTTATTATTGCTGTGGTTTATCAAACACAGTACATTACATCAGTCTTTCTACAATGAGGGTTTACATAGATCACACTCTGCACTTTTGTTATTTTGCATAATGTTTGATTTTTTGCAATAGAAACAATCATAATTTAGTTGCACATAACCTGTAACCTTTTCATAAACCTTAAAATTAAACATACTGTTTTTGTATTCATATATAACATTTTATATAAAGACTTTTTATGTAAGAAACCTCAGTTGTGACTGGCTGACTGCTTTGCGTGTAAAATGAGTTTGAACACTTACAGGATCAGAGTTCACTGTCAGATTCAGTACAGTTAGTTCAGACACTGTTGCATTCTTTGATAGTGTTTTTGCAAAGTTTGAGATATGTTTGCAAGGCGATCCATGCTGAAATGTATCTTTCAAACTGTTAAAATGTCAGGAAGAAACAAGGTCAAACTTGTGCGTAATTGTTTTGCCCTTATCAACAATAATTATAGTTCTGAAATAATACAGGATGACAAAACAAAGAGAGATTCTCTCAATGGCTCCTACATTCTCACTGTTATTCCATCTGTAGAACATCATGTCCTGTTTCAGTCAGTATTTACGTCACTCATGTAACTCGAACTCTAACTGGAACCCCCTCGAAACAGAATCTCCTCTCACCCTGTACACCCCTCTGCCCATGTTCCCTATGAAGGCCCAGCAGCGCTAAATAACAGCCAATGGTCCCGTCGCTCTCTTATTTACTTTCAGCTTTGAGATGTTTCTGTGAAGCCAAACCTATGAGATCAGCATCTCAGGTTATAATTGGATTAGAGGACAGCACAGGGTTTCTAAGCGCCTGTCTGCACATGACAGGAAACAGAAAACTTTAAAACCTTGAGGTTGTACTTTTCGTCAGGTGCCACAGCTGGCCCTTAAAATTCATTAGCCAGGCAAAATATTTCACACAATGAACAGTAATTCGATGGGGGTCATAATGGGGAATAGAACTACAGGTTGCTAATTTAGGTCCACATGTTAATTTGCTGTTGTTGATAAATAATTACCATAAACTAAAGAGAAATGTTTGATAACAGTAAGTTGTAACAGGGTTGAGCAAACTTAACCCTGCTAAAAGAGTCCAAGTTGTTTCTTCAGGGTGTCACAATTTTATGAAATATTACATTTTTGTAATTTGGGGAAACATTAAAAAAGGACATTGCATAAATTGTAAGAATATGTAATTTTTAAATATTAAATATTATAGACAATGACATTGTTTCCTATGCCTTTAACAGTTGCATTGTCTGCATTGTTTATGTATGTGGGGGGTGCACCTGCAGGTTTTTGTGTGTTTTTGCACATACACATTAAGCATTGATGCATGCTGTTGTTGTTGTTGTTTTTAAGTAAAAACGTGTCTTGATGTAAATAATACGGTCGACCATTAATCATCGACTCTGACTGTCGTGTAGTTTTGTAATATGTCATATTACCTCTGTTTCTCTCATTCTCTCTCAAATATCTCATAGTCCCCCACGGGCGCAGAATCTATCACCCCTGACAGATGGGTGTTTTATTGTGCCCCCAGACACATGCTCACTGTGGGGTGCAAACAATAACAAATTGGAAGGACAGATTTGTTGCATATAAATGGCATCAGTTAGCCGAGGCCAACTGATGCTGGTGGCTGTTACTGGATACTTCAGTGTTTACATATGAAAGATTTGAATTAAAGGACAGATCATTATGGGAAAATAGAAGAGATATAGATTTTCTTGTAGTGTGGATGCTATGCAGTTGCTAAGGTTTCCTGAACACATTAAAGCAGGTTTTTATGCAGTTGCTATAGGGTGTTTAGGTGATTGTAGGTCATTGCTTGTTGGCCCAAAGATACCACTTTGTTCAAATGTGATATGAAGTTTTAGAAAACATCTGTCATAATTAAGTGAAATGGTTTGAGGTTTCACGTGTGAAAGTAACCTGGCAATAAAAGCAGAATTTAGCGAGTGAGGATGAGATAGAAGTGGGTCATGTTTAGACAGGAAGTGGAACGCCGGCCCCAGTGAAAACTTTTATTAAGCTGAAATTCACAAATGTTCACAACAGACCTGTCAGCGGCTGTTTCTGAGGAAACTCTGATCAGATTTACTATTTATTCACTGTTTAAATCCCTTTTATTCCCTGACCCACTCTGATCTACAAACAATTGTTCTCTCTCTCTTTCCCTCTCTCTGTCTCTTTATCTCTGTTTCTCTTTGTCTCTGTTTCTCTTTGTCTCTGTTTCTCCATCTCCTTCCCATCTCAAGTCTTTATCTGTGCATTAAGAGCTGACAGCAGTAAGATTAAAGGGATTTATGAAGCTACGGCGGAGAGAAACATTATATATATATATATATATATATATATATATACACTATATACCCTCTCTTATATTCCACATCGCTAGTGTAAATCAGTTCTTGCATAAACAACCTGGATCCTACAGATCCATAAAGCACTGATCGTCCTCTAACATGTCTTCAACAGAACAGAACAGAGCTTTCCTCTCACAGTCAGAGAGGTGCTACCATCAAGCTGTGACCTCATCATCATCATACAGTCTGTATGTAAGAAACATTACATACTCACAAACAGCTGTGAAGTCCAGCTGGAGTATGTACAAAAACAGGGTTTATGAGAGAGTGATGATGATGATGATGAGAGAGAAAGTGAAGAGCAGTGTGCAGATGGTTCATCATTAACATGAGTTGCTTCACGTAACGCTCCAGACAGCCTCTCTGTATGAGCACACTGCTCAATTTAGCGTCACTTTGACTTCTTTTGTCTGTAGGAGCGTTTAAGAAGCTGTGAATTCAGAACTGAGGGGTTTTGTTGGGGTTTTAGTCCATGTCTGTTAGCTTCTAAGAAAGAATAAATGAATGAACAGCTCTAACTACATAGTTTGGCCTAGATGAGCACAGAATATTTAATCAGATGTGTGTCACAACCATGAGATTGCGGCTGGAGGTTTTTCTGGAGAACAACAGAAAGAGCACATGAGAACAAAGAGAGAGAGAGAGAGAGATGGCGGGCGGTCTAATAAGCAATGTGTCAGCGTGTCAGAAACATAAATCAGTGAGGGGGCAATGTACCCGCAGCCCCACCCGACACACTGAAATCTGCAGACACCCACACCCATCACCCACACCAGACCAGAAATCCATCCTCACAGCGTCCAGGACAGAGTTTACCACGTCTGTCCACTGTATAATGATTTACTGTCCATTAAAATCGTGCATTATTTTCTGCTGATTTTTGTCTGAATGGTGCAGGTCAATGTATCACTTACAGCATCATATATAGTACAAGTCTCTGTGTGAGAAACATCATCTCCCTAAAACATCACCGAAAATCACGTCAATGTAAACTAACATTTGTCAAAGCTACACTTGTGTTCATTTTGTCATGTTGGGCAGTGCATTCACATCCTCAAGAGAAAGAAACGGCCAGTGTCACAGTGTGTGTTCATACTCTTTGATTCTTTCAAATAAACACTAATTGGTTTGATGCTCTGATCTAAAGGAGTGACCGTCACACATTTTAATTGTGGTTTTAAGTGTTTTTTGCAGCCACTGTACAAGTGTTACTGATATGAAGAGACACAGGTTCCACATGCCTCTGCTGTGTGTGTGTGTATGTGAGAGAGATTTTGGTTAACTCTTGTTCCTTTGGCACTCTCACTCGCCTCCATTTTTCAAGACAAAGTGAGCTCACACGCACACGCGCCTCTAGGCGGCCTTTTCCATTTGCCAGCCCACTAATCAGATTTCCCATTATTAAAAGGACCAGATTTTTCTCCTCAATGTAATCTGTCTTTTTCCTTTTGTTTTCCGAGGAACCAGGACAGAACACTTTGTTTCTCCTTCTTTTCCCACTCGCTTGCTATTCTTGTCTTTTTCCGATAATCCTTTTTCCTTCCCTCCTAATTTCCTGCCAGATAGAAGTAAAATTCCTCCTATCTCCATTTGTTATTTGAATTTACATTTGGCAGACGCTTTTATCCAAAGCGACTTACATTGCATTATACTATACATTGATTCTGAGTATGTGCGATCCCTGGGCTCGAACCCATGACCTTGGTGTTGTTAACACCATGCTCTAACCACTGAGCTACAGGAAAGCTTGCCTGATGTTGCCTGAGTCCAGCCCAATGTTCCTTCAAACTTCAAACTATCAAACTTCTGCTAGCTGATGTTCTTCTACTAGCTGATGTTCTTCTGCTAGCTGATGTTCTTCTCACTGTATGTAGTGACAGTGGAGGCACCACAGGATTTCAGAAATGAATTTATCCAGGAGACATATGTCATAAACATTTAATTTATTATTTATTGTCAAAGAGATAATAAAGGTGTGTGTGATTCTGCTCCGCTGATGTTGACATTTCCGTTCACAGGTGTGTCATATTAATAGCATTGAATAGTATTTGGGAGTCAGCATTTCCGTGCAGGCGCCTTCCTCATTAAAGGACACTGAACAACTCAGCCACTTATCTGCAGCTACAGGCCCCACAGATTAGCATGAACTATCAGGTTATTGCTTTAAGTCACTTATACAACACACACACCGTAAAAAATTTACTGTAGGAAGGGATTGTTAAAAGCCACATTTTAGAAAAAGGTGATTGGCTTCTTCATTATAAACTATCTGCAACCTGCATGAACCTCCATAAAACGCAGTCATGCTGTAGTCTTTACAGACCTGCCATTTTCCTCAAGCAACCCTTTCAGATCACTTCTGGTTTGCTCAGGTTTCTTGAGTACTGTAATTTCCTGAGTAAAGCATCAGGCAGTCGGTTACAGTTGTATTTGCACATTTCAGTCTTTCAGAGTTTCAGGTCTGTTAGAGTGAATCTCAAGGCCATGTTTAGGTTATATTTCACCCCAAAATAAAAAGAAAGAAAAACTTATGACAACTTTTTAGGATCTTTAACATTTCAGAGTACTTTAATGCTAAATATCTATTTCATCCATTAGAGTATTGTGTTGTAGAAAACTTTTGTATTTGTATTACAATTTTGTATTAATAAGGTTAATATTGTTAAGATTTTTCGGATCGCTCTAGTCTACTGAAAAGATGGGGTAAGGTTTTTTCTTTGTTTTAGTGCAAAACAATGATCCAGAAATGTATTTAATGATTATTATTGTGATATTCATACATTTTCTGTAGTTTGTTGACAAAAACCGATGATGAGAGAGAGATTTTTCCCGTCCACCTGCTGGCTCTGAAAACATCTTGATTAGATAAACCACTGAGTTTGACTGACATGTCTCACCTTTAAAATACACTTCCTGGTCATTCTCCCCAACAAACACACAGACTGAAGGTTTTATATTGACGGTCATTAGCAAGCTTTGATTTGAATTGCTTTAACTCTGTCATTTATGGTACATGTTGTGCTGTTATGACAGCTTTGTGATATGCGTTTGATATGGATAATGGCTCTCCTCAGAGATAAAGACTCTTCATAACAAACACAGTATTCCAGTTTAGCCTTCGCCATTACATTGTGTTGGACGTCACAACAGTGTGCGTCACGCTGAGATATCCGGGGCTTGTTTTCAGTAGAGGCGTCTCGTGAGTGATTTGTGAATAACACACACACGTAATTCAGAGTCCATTGGTACTGTGGGAGTTCTGTGTCTGAATGTTGGTTAGAGGTCACAGTCCCTGTATGGTCACTTTTCTTTCATGAAGAATCTGGGGAAAGTTCTCCACTGAAATGCATGTAGTGAAGGTAAATTTGGTTTCCTTTTCGAGGGAACATGACACTGCGTCTGGTTAGAACTATGGAGAACACCTTGGTTTGATCGGTGTCTGAATCACATGTTTAATCACAGCAATCTGATTGGCCCACAGCAGTTCTTGATGTGCATCAGGTGAACATGCTCTCATCTGGCTGTGTGCCTGAGTTACAGAGTTACAACAAGCAAACGTTACTGATTCATTGAAATGAACAGTATTACTCAGTATTGATTGATTGAACTGCTAATCCTTTAGTACATTTCTGAGGAAATAAAGTCTCACACCATTTCTGCTCCCTGCAGAGATACAGTTCTACACTTACAGGTGTGTTATTTCATTGTCATCTGTGTTTATATCAAGCTGAATGCCTTTAATTATTATTACATCTGTTTTGTTCTCTTTGTTGCTATAGCAATACGATTTTTGGGAGGCTGAGCAGGATGGTGTAGACAGAGACAACAGTCCTACAGAAAACATCCTGTTTTTCTTTATTATTGAATATTGTTAAAATCCTACCAAACGCTGCAATAATGCTCCAATTATAATCTTTAAAAGCAATGTTAGCTGTGTTCCAGCTTTGATAGTTCCCCACGTCTCTGTTACGCTTTCTGGATGAATCTTCTGAAGCTCTTAGTCTTACATAATCAACATCATACTGTTCTCTAGCGTGTTAGTTCCGCACAACTCGAGGACATATGTGTAGGTGTACATGTGTGTGATCTCACAGTCCCGTATGAACCGAGAGTGACTTCAGAAGCAAAGCGGGACGTCTTCTGCTTTACATATCTTCAATCAAGTGTTGCATAACAGTGACTGGAAGTGGCTGGTAATCACACATACACACATGGAGTCTGTGTCACCCACCACACACCCATTGGTGGGACATTGTACATCATAGAACGATGTTCCTGCAGTTTAGATGGTAGCACATTGGTCTCGCAACTCCAAGGTCATGAGTTTGATTCCCTGGGAACTAGGGCTGCACACAGACACACACAGCTGAGGGCAATTTATCACATCCAGTTCACCTAACCTGCATGTCTTTGTGGGGGAAACCGGAGTACCTGGAGGAAACTCATGCTGACATGGAGAACATGCAAACTCTGTTGTATCATTTCAGTTTTTAAAGTATGGTGCTGCCCTATGAAGGAACACGCCAGCTGATGAAATTACACCAGCTGAATGCACTATATGTTGCTTCGGATAAAGACGTCTAACTCTAATGTCAGTTTATCTTTAACAGAGCGTCTGTCAGCCTCTGTGGAAATCCCAGCCCACAGCGTTATATGTTGTCCTCCCCTGCAGACTCTAATATCACTCATGTCTGTTATTTCTGGGCAGGTGCAGGGCAGATCAGACACAAGTGAAACATGATGTGGAACCAGAGCGTCCTCATAAACACAGAATAGTGGTTGGCATTAAATTGAACCAGTATCTTTAATATTGTGTTAAATCCAGAAACCGTTACCTCGCACCACACCCACAAACCACATGTGATAACCACTAGGTCACGGCTTCAACAGACATCTGACAGTTGTGTTAGACTTCCGGTGTCATCCGCTTATTATAGCGCTTGATGTTGCAAACTGGTATTTCTTACGATAATATCTTAATGTATTGTCATATAATAAACACACTGGTGTGTAGCGCAAGTTTCATCATTTATTGCACTTTGTTATTGTTGTAAGTTATTTGCTTAGAGGGACTAGTGAAGCAGAAGTCTCGCACTTTCACCGAAAATAGCTTAAATAAATATAGATAAATATTTTTAAAAGTTTTCCACAGTGGAAAACTAGGTGGATAGTTTATGCATTGTAAGTTACTTTGCATTGACGAGTTTTAAAACTGTAAAACTGTTAAAACTGTTTTTATAAACTGTCCTTTGTCAGTATAATGTCTGTAAGGTTCTGACTGCCTAATCAATGCACAATGTGGTTAGTCAATTTTTAGTCTATACAGTGTAAAATGAAGGTTTATGGGTTTGCTCATTTGGTATTAAATTAGATTACATACAGTATATCAGCACTATATCAAACGCACACACACATACACACTTTCTAGACATTGGTATCAGCACTGTTTGTATTGTTTGGCATATGTGTGAATTAGCTAGTGTGAGCGAGACAAATAAGAATAGACAGAATACAGGCGTGTTATATGTGTGCTGTACGCGTGAGGATGCTGCTGTAATCATGTTAGCAGCTCATTATGTGAATGTATGGCTTGTGGTTTTGGCGTTGATGTTGATTGTGTTTAGATGCTAATGGCTAATTGCTCACTGCAGCTCAGTTCAGAAGCCTAGCGAGGGGCCTACATAGGCAGCATGTTTAGGCATGTAGTCACGCTCCAGATGCATGCTGTTCCAAACAGTGGGCAGTGAAATGATGCTGAATGATATACATTACGATGAGAAATTTATATATGCTAAATATGACTTTACATTAGATTGAAACAGTTAATTATGTCTAATTTACTAATTTACCTGTATTGTATGTTTATGTGTTTTTGTGTGAGTACTGGCAAATTGGCAGTACCCAGTTTGCAGTACCCTTGCAGTACCCAGTACAGCATGACGTAAAGAGTGACAGTAGAGAGTGATTCAGCTGAACAGGTTTTAGGTCAGTGGCTGTATTTCTCTCAGCGGCAGACAGACAGTTCCTCTGCGTGTTCTTAAAACTGAATTATTAACTTGTGAATATTCTCAGAGCTCTGCTTCCTCTCTCCATCAGTCTGGAAGTAGGTCAGAGCACACACCCAGTCAAATCAGTGTCACACACACATACATGTATGAAAACATGTATTTGCTCTCGGACAGAAGCTGCTGGTGTGTTTAGTGGTCCATATTTCAGGGGCTGACTGATCAGAGATCAGCTGTAAGCTGTCAGGAATGACTGATCTAAACGTTACTGATCTAAGATTAGGCCTCAGCTTTCAGGGATACTTTATTTACTCGGTTCTGACTGATCTGAGATCATTTGTAGGTTGTCAGATATGCTTGTACTGTCAAGATATATTCAGAGATTTACAGATCTAAGTTAGATATGAGCTTCCAAAGAAGCTTTACCATCAAGTTTAATTTAAAACTGACTGATCTGAGAGCAGGTATGAGTAAATATTTGTAAATCTGATCTCGGATCTTTTCATTCTGCACCTTGTTTTAGTCACAGGGTTTAATTCAGGCCTGACTGATTTGAGATCAGGTGTCAGCTACAAGACAGACTCTTTAGGTCTAAGGACTTAGGAATTTTAATTAAGATGGACTGATCTGAGGTCAGGTTTTAGGTGTATACATACTATGCTTACTGCACTCATCCTTCTAAAGGAACATTTAGTTTTCTGTGTCTGTAGTTCAGAAAGAGAATCACCTTCAGACAGATGAGACAGGTGTTATGCAGGCGAGTGACACTTCCCCTTACATTACTGTAGCTGTATGTAACAGCTCCGCTGCAGTTAGACACTCTGACCGGGTGAAAGTCAGTAGGTTCGACTGCTGCATTGGTGGTTGATGGGTTTTCCGGGTCACTGGTGCATGATTGAAGAGGAATATACAGTACAGACAACCTAAAACTCTCACAAGACACAAACATGACAGAACTAACTCTAACCGTTCAGAAAAAACATTCCCATTTTGTTTAATTAAAAACATCTCTTGTTTTGTCCATTATTATTACTAATTTTTGCTGATTACTAATTTTAAAACTTGCCTGGCAACCGTGATTTTCATAATGGTGCTTGTCATGAAAAGTAACAATGTACAGTACAGTAATGTACAGTAAACAGTATTGTAACAATGCAAAACAATGAATGAATAGTTTTAAATATAGGCTTCATATTCTTAACAACATATTTATTTTTTTATTTTATATTTCTTTCGCTTTTGTGTTGAAATGAGATTCACACTTCATGAGATTCACCCTTTATGTAACATTAGAATTCTAAAACAATGCAGAAGATCAGACGTGAGAACATCATTCACATGCGCGGGTGATATAACTGGGGCAATCAGCATGTGTTCGGCATGATCACACACACACACACACACACACACACACACACACACACACACACACACACACACACACAGATGCTGGAGACATTTCTGAGAGTTCTGTTGAAGTGTTTTTATGTCTACAGAAGATGAGAGTGTTCTGTAGTTTATGTTCCCGTTGTGATTACGGTTATTATAGAAACTGTAAGTCACTAAAATTATTATTGCTGCTGATCACATGATGCTTGCATCAGAAATGTTATTAAATTTTATTTTGATTCAGTTAAAATGTTTACAGTACTGTAAACACCGTAGCAACCCAACATCATTTAGGAATATGTCAAGGTGCACTAATACTTCCATACCCCTCAAGTGTTACCAACACACACACACACACACACACACACACACAGAAAGAAGTAATGTATGGTACTTGTGGAGGGCTGCTTTTGTTCTTAAAACCTTTATTACAGTGAGTTTGATGTGGGATGTGCTCAGCACCCGCACATGAAAGCAGGGCCTGCTAATGCACTCAAAGCTCCCCCCCCCCCATTCCCTCAGGACACACCCATCGAACCCTCAGCCCCTCACGTGAAAGACCAAAGAGCCTCATTCTGTTTCTCTGGCCTTGTTTCCCCCGTTCTGCAGTCATCCAATGTTCATGTGATTCACAAAACCTAGTTTGTCTTTTTTTTTCGAAAAAACACCACTGTGACAATAGTGATACAGTGTCAGATCCACGTAATATGTTAATTTTGTCATTTCAAAGTCCCTGCCAAAAAACATGCCTACAGCATTCTGCACATCCTCACCCCTAAATCATTCCCCTCTGACTCTCTCATCTCCTGCACATCACAAATCTCTCCTCATCTCCACTAACACATCTGTGCTCTTATGTTCTTCATCGTTTCATCTCTCTTTGTTCATACTTCTTCTCATGGCAGGAGAATGGCAGCAATCCACACATTTGTGTCATCCCTCAAACATTACAGTGCAGCATTATGCCAGTGACTGTTATGGCCAGGTTATTAAAAGCCCAAAATAGACATATTAATGGAAAATACGCTTACTGCAAAACATTAACATTCATGGTCATGGTGACTAAGTTGTTACTATATAAACAGATGAGTCACAGTGGGAGAGGTAGGGAATCATTCAAATGAAGCTGTTTTTGTATGTATGTATTTTATTTTAAAGAAACAGATAAAGAAACAAAGATAACAAGGGAAACATTTTTCTGGTTGTCAAACTTAGTGTACCATGTGCATAGTTATTGTGATGAACTACATCTGTGGTAACTGTACTGGGACACCCGGGTGATTTCATGCATCCACTGAAAAATAACCATGGGACCAGTTAAAAGCAAAGAAAAGGTCTAGCATCATTTTACGGAAGCAGCTTGATATTTGATATTTTCTTTTCTATTGAATGAATTGTTTGCATGTTTAATTGGCTAAATGTCCCACTGTATATTTTGGAGACTCCCGTTTTAACAGAAAAAATCCCTAAAGATCCCCTAACACAGAACAGTTCATTTACTGACAGGAAGTATCAGTTACGTTATTAATAAATACAACAGTAGCAGAATGAAACAACAGGCTGTATGATTGCTGTGTCACGGAATATCTGCCAAATGAATAAAGGTATTACTAGTATGTGATTTCACAGAAAGTATGTCTCATCAACAATTATTAATATTGTTGTTGTCAGGGGATGTCACCTGGTACAGATGCTCGGAGACTGGGTAAAACGTGACATTGAGGGGCATAGCGTTTTACTCAAAGTTAAACATGTTGACTCTCGGCGAGTGGAAGAAAACGTTAAACGCTTAGTGGT
This sequence comes from Botia almorhae, assembly GCA_036877575.1. NCBI lineage: Eukaryota > Metazoa > Chordata > Actinopteri > Cypriniformes > Botiidae > Botia > Botia almorhae. Next base: position 222,072 of record JAZGTJ010000098.1, on the reverse strand, counting down.
AAATAAACGCTCAGCCCCTCACCAGCTGCTGGTGTTTTAAAAGCGTGACAATCTTACTGCAGACAATTGAGAAAATATACCGGCCTCAGAAAAAATGCTTTGGTTGACAGTCTTTGCTTTTTTTTTAAGCTGCGTCCTTTCCGACTCTCACAATACACAGCAAATGTTAAGGAAATGACTTCTTATTTCATATATATTTTTTAAATGAATTTATCTTGCTGTTTTACATAAAAAAATATGTTTCTTCTTACTGTAACCCTCAAAATAGAGTTAAGCCCTCATAAATCTATAGTGACCCCTAGTTGGGGTCGAGGCCCCCCGGGTTGGGAACCACTGCTCTAAAAATTCTTGATACACATGTAGTCATTAAGTCTATGAATAAACAGTGAGACAAGGTTGAGGTTATGATTGCGTGTGGTACATGTTACACTTTAGTTGTCCCTCATTTTAACAGTTTAGGTCATAAGACATGAAAATTATTTGGCGTCGGGATATTGAGTGTCATCAGGGGTCAAACCCTCAATCAGTTCACCAGAAATACACAACGGGACATCGTCTTGAGAAGAAATGAAAGAAAAATGTTTCATTTCATGTTGTCAGATGAAGACAGAAGATCCCCCTTGCATTGTTGTGGTAACCCTCCGGTCTCTGACAGAGAGAGAGAACAGAGAGTCTGTCCTCGTCTAAACTCGTTCATCCTTTAACTTCACCTGTTTAATGAGCATCACTGTCAGCCATCTTTAAAAAGCAAAAAGAGATAAAAGAGAACGAGGATCTGAAGCACTTATTCTTTCCTTTATATGCTAAAGTCGTATCCGTTTATTGAATTGTTTTGCCGCACGTTTTTTACTAGGGAAAAGACACCTCAGTAAAACAGCTTCACTGCTGTTTCTGTGCACAGCTTTTACTCCTAAATGCCCAAACACGTTTGAGGTCATGTTTAAACCCCTTTTCCGCTTCTCTCCGGTTTTTCCCTAGTGGCTTCTTGTTTTTCTCAGACATTCTTTCCTCAGAACGATGACGCACAGCCAGAATAAGTCCGCTGCATTTTATCTGTTAAAAATACTCCGTCACAGTGTTTCTGTGCTTCTCTACCACAAGCCTCAGGGGACACAGCTGAGGAGGTAGAGCACCAGCACAGGCAAGAACAACCAACACATCTTCATCCATAATAACATTACTGACCTCACAGCTGTGTGACTCTATTGGCTGCTTTTGACCCAATAGGTTTTCTTCTTTACTGCTCCGGGTTCAAAGCCGTGTCTTTTGATTGGAGGTTTAGCGTGCTATGGTTCTGATTCATACAGATTTACTGTAAATGAGTTGTCCAGCCTGTAAGAGCTGTGGCCTAACCCCATTAAGCTGTAGTGTTTATATTGGCAATGCAGGGTCGAATCCGGCTTGCAACATTTCCCACTTCCACCCCTTATTGTTTCCAGTCCACTTGCTACTCTCCGCTGAATAAACTGGCAAACAGCCGATGCTAAAAACATATCCAAGGACAGTTCAGACTTCACTGCTCATTATCTGGCTTTAATTCACACTTTATCGGTTCTCTGTCAGACTGAGATAAAACTAATCTGTAGGTTTAAGACATTAATACACTTGCGTATGTGTGTGTCACTAAAGTCGCACAGTCAGGTCAAAGCATTTCTCCATACGGTTAGCATACAAAGACCTTCAGCACAGAACACAGTGGCAGAAGAGAGCTCTGACCGCACACTGACATACGCTGTACACACACAGTTGACCTGTACTGACACTGATTGTAGGTCTGAGTGTTAGTTACAATATGCCTTTATCATTGCCACAGCTACAGAGAAACGATTCCACTGGTATTTTTTACAGGGTTTCTAGTTGATCCAAAGTGGTCATTTATGGTTTTATTTGGTCTTAGCTGTCTAAATTGTTGTTCAGCTGTACTTCCAACTGATGAGTAGGCCATACATCTTGAACCAAACAACATAAACCAGCAACCACGTTTTAAAAACCAGTCTACCCAGACTACCCTATGACCTGTTTTCCTCTGTCAGGGCATGAGAAAGATTGACGCATGCCGCATGCCTTTTCGTGACATACAGACTTTTGTTTTGGAGTTTTGTAGGTGCACGTCATGCATGTGATGTCATGCAAGTCCGAACATACCTCGTGTTCAGATGCATCCTGGGTAACTGGATATGCTTAGATGGATTTCAGAGCTCTGGCACTGTGCTGTTTTGTGAAAAGGGCCATTTGAGCCTCGTTTCCATGAAAACCACATGCAGTTCTTGCAGCACCTGCGAGAGTTTCACAGAGAGCAAGTCAAACAGCCATTTTCCAGGCTTATGTAATATGAATGAGCTTTGGATGGAGAGATGATGAGATGAGAACAAATGCGAGGAAGAAGGGAGAGGAAGAAGGGAGAGGGAGAAGGTGCTGCAGCTGAAGCATCGCGTGTGGCTCCAGAGAGGAACATGAGGACAGAAGATCTAGTGCAATCCCACTCCTGCTTACATAACCACACACACCAGACACGAGAGCCGCGGGCTCCCAGCGACACACTGTACACATTACAAACACACAGACTGCTTTGCAACAATCGTATGAGATGATGAAATGTGTTTTTACTCACTGGCAACTATATGTTTATCTCTAACTTTCTGTTTGTGAACTGAAAGCAGTGCAGAGAGTCAGGTCAGGTCTTGGTTCTTTGTTCTGTTCTGGGGTTCGTAGGTGCACATCCAGCAAAAAACACCCAGGCAACATTTCACCCTAAAATCCAGACTATTTATTTGAATATATATGTGAATAATATATATATATATATTTCATATATATATAATATATATATATATATAATATATATGTGTGTATTTTGCTTTAAGTAGGTAAAGCCTGTTTTTTGGATTATCAAGATTTTTGGACAATTCATGACAATCAAGTATATTTTTCCCCCCAGTTTCTCTTTGCCTTATATGTTTATTTGTAATGCTCTAAAAATAACTTCTTCTTTTTCTCTTTATCTTTTTTTAGGCTAGATTTTCTTTAAGCGTAATACAAATTTTTATTGAGAAATATTTCTTACATTTTTGGATACAATATAACCCAAAAATGTTTCTGACATTTCTGAGATTCACCTTGATACACAGAGAGCATCACTCCTTTATGTCTCTCTCTCTTTCTCTCTCTTTTCGTCATGCATCTGGAGACTTAGAAAACTGCTCGGTGATACAATCAGCTCTCTCGCTCTTGCTCTCTCTCTCCCTGCCTCCCTCCTTTTCTCCTCCCACTCTGTCTCCTCTGTGTGAGTGTGTGCTGGAGATCAGATGTTGAGAGGAGCAGGAGAGCGATGCACACAGCAGAGGGGAGCGTTAGTTTAACACTCACTGAAGGATCTCTAAGAAAATGATTAAGCTTGAGAATCATGGAAACCTCTCTGTTTTCTCCACTTATTTTACACAGTTGATTCATTTTTCAGTCACTTCATCCTCAGGGAGTATTTAATGCAGGGAATTGAGTTGTTGTCTAGGTCAACACACAAGAAATAAAAACGTTTATACCTTGAGAAGTTTAAGAAGTTTGTTTGCACGCTTGGGAAGAATTCTATCTGTGGTCCGGGGGGTCAGTGTCCCCCCATCTCTCTCTCTGTGCACGGGTTCGAGAGGAACACAGTCAGAATGACAGAGATCGTGGTCACGGATTGTAATCTGAACTCGGTGTGCGAGCGTGTGCAGCAACACTGCTGTGTGGATGATCCTTCAGCCATCAAAAGACACGGCAACACGGGTGCCAGGCTGTGGGGTCGCGTGCGCAGTAAACTGCTCCGACAAAAGGTCACCCTCTCTTTTATTCTCTCCCTTCAATTGTTTTGCTCTTCTCTGCTGTTGTGTTATTCTCTGCTGTTGCTTGTGAGTCTGTGGTAGATCATGAGTGTTTTGCTTAAACTTAATGTTTTGGAACAAAATCTGATTTGAATACTACAAACCGTACACTAGCCAGGAGCATGAAAACATTTCAGAAGAAGTTGTTGATTTATTTGTGTTTGTGTTGTTTAAAAAATGAAATGTGTTTTCATGTTTGTACACATACAAATACATACATGCATATGGCTGAGGTAGTGTGTGTGCGTGCGCGTGTGTGGGCTGGTTGCAGTTAGAGGTTAATTATCACTTTAACCTGCTGTCCTCACATCCTGTGGCAAGTATCAACCACCTGCTGATGAAGGTCAATTAATCACACACACACACACACACACACACACACACTACTACAGCCTGTGTGTTTGCGTACAAACATAAAAAGATACTCCACAGATTTCACATGAAAAGATGCTTCACGTTGTTTCATTGTTTTAATATGTCATATGCAACCTCACAAAGACACAAATAAAGCAAGAGCTTCGCAGGATATGAGATCATGTATGTAAAGATCAGAGCACTGTTTACAAATGAATGTATGAATCTATAATCACTCATGAGTCACAGAAGCAACAGCTGTGTTGCTGTAGCATGTTTTAACAAACAGCGTTTTCTTCATCACTGCCATGAGATTCTTTCTCTCTATGTTTTTCTTTTTAATACATTTACAGACATTGTGAAAATTCTGTTTACACTTTGGCATTATGGGTACTGAGTGTAGAGTCATGAGAGAAAAATGAATTTAAACAACTGTAGTATTAGACTGCAACATAAAACTGAAAAAAGTGAAGGGGGTCTGCATACTTTCTTAATGTGATAGATAGATAGATAGATAGATAGATAGATAGATAGATAGATAGATAGATAGATAGATAGATAGATAGATAGATAGATAGATAGATAGATCAGTGTTTTGAGGCATTGCATGTAATATTTGAGGTCTGCGTGTGTGTGTGTGTGTGTGTGTGTGTGTGTGTGTGTGTGTGTGTGTGTGTAGTGAGCTGGTGAAATCTCAGTCTCTCCACGTGGGGTATCTGCCCTGCCAGCACTCTGAGCAGTAATTCATCTGGATGCTGGAACAGAGCAGTTATGTTTCAGCTTCAGTCCTGTGTCTGCTCTGCTGAGTTGGGTCAGTACTGTCACTGATCCACTGACCCAGGTTTGACCGTAGAGACAGATCACAGATAAAACCCCTCTGCTTTACTGTACTGATCTGATCCTCGACCTGTCACATACATCACTGTCAGTCTATGAAAACAGGTACAGCAGAGTTTGCCTAAAACCAAAGGAATAACTAAGAATATGCAATAGAATTACAGGGGATTGTGGGATTGATATTGAATGAAATGGCCTTTTTGATTTTTTGATTGTGTTTATGGTAAATAATTTGGTGCTGGATCAACTCTTGTGGAAACTAGTTGAGAAGCACAAGTACACAGAGACGAAAGCTTGGCCCACCAATTTGCACACAGTTCCTTCGCACGTTTCACATGTGCTCTTGCTTTACTGTAGTGGTAACCAGCTTGATTTTTCTTTCTTTACTTTTGCTAAACTGTTGCCTGACTGACTGCAGAGGAGGAGTTTCTGCTAACTCAAGCCCCTTGTCCCTTGTGGCGTTAAAAAGCATGCAATGTTATGAATGTTATGAATAACATTTTGGAATGTGTGAACTGTTATGGAATGTGCATTCACATACCTGCAAACAGCATGAGAACTATAGAACAGGATATAAAGAACCGAAGGACGGAGAGTATGTGTGAAAGAGATGTATTATGCATGACATGAAGAATATGGTGCTAATCTCAGAAGATGAGCCCATCATGTCCTGTAACTTCCTCTCCAGCGTCTGCTGGCTCACAAATGGAGACTCTGGTAATAACATGTTAATTAGCAAACCACAGATGAACCCTGTTCCTCCTCAAAGGCCTTTAAATGCAGCTGTATGCTAATGACTTGTTGTATTCCCCACTTAAATCTGCTGCTGCCAACGTGAGGGCACCAGATCTCTGTGAGGGGTGATAAACCTACTGAACCTCCACAAACCCTAAACAAGGCCCTGCTTATTGAGCTCATTAAGAGGAGCTGTGAGAGTGTAATACAAACACTTGACCTGCTTGGACCAAGCTGGACGTCTTTCCCTTAATAAAACGTACTATGATTAAAAGTACTATGATTAAACGTACTATGATTAAAAGTACTATGATTAAACGTACTATGATTAAAAGTACTATGATTAAACGTACTATGATTAAAAGTACTATGATTAAAAGTACTATGGTAACAGTAGTTTTATGTTATGTTGTAATGCTGTCAGATAGTAATAATATCATTGATACTGTGATGTGAATCATGACACTTCATATAATTACAAGACTGGAGTCACGAAACTGGAACATTCAAAAGTACAATGGAAAAACAATGCTTATGTTAGTATCTATTTGGCGTCTTTGTTTCAATGGTTAATTGTCTCACTTTATATTTGTGATGATTCATGCTTTTATAATGTGCTATTCACAGTTCATTTGTAGCAGGTGTTTAGTTTGAATATATTATTTTACGCTCGTTTAAGCTAACTGCCTTGCATTTGTTACCAACCAAAGGTTTACAAAGTACCTTGGAGTATCGTGTAAAAATCATGAATATACAGTAAAAAATCGCTACCATGGTATATAATAAAGTACCGTATTATTACCATCTGATACCACCACTGTATCATAATACCACACCAGCCGGCAGCCGAAAGTGTTATTTAAAGCTGTGTAAGAGCTTTAAATAGGTTTAACATTTTAAAAAATCTACCCAGTGAATTATATTTGTCACCTGGTCAGTGAGTAGCAACTAACACAAATTTGTTGTTGATGATGTTGATGACAATATTTGTGAGTCAGCCAATGATTGCCACTTCCTGTCTGATGAAGTCACGTTTACTGGAAGAGGCCCTGGGGTCAGCCCAGCTCCAGTCTGTGACATCAGCACACAAACATCAGTCTGACCTCCACCCCATCTCTAAATACCATAATAATTGAGGCTTTATCCTCAAACCACTGTTTTCCCTAAATGCCAAGACGTGTTCAGAGTACAAGCCAGCCTCGTGCTATACAGAGATATAAAATAACAGTGTATGCGTGGCTATATTCCTAGCCTTCATTTTACCATTCAACCTTGTGCTGCTTTTGATGAAAAGGATTGTCAGTTTATTACTGGTAAACAAACCATTTGTGGCTGTTAATTTTTGTTATTCTGCCATTGTGTATGCCTGTACTCAAGTGAGTGCTTTTGCAGTATAAACAAAACTATCTAATTAGTTTTTACTGTTTACTTGTGTCTTTGCTCAAAATAGGAATCATGTTCACATTCCATCTGAATTCACATTCACATTTGCACTGAATGTGAATCTGTATGTTAAGACAAAGGAAGGGAATACCGGCAGGCTTTCCGCCTCTACTGGAGGAATCGCAAAATAAATATTTGACTCCTGTCCTCAGATTTCTGAGGGATCAGAGGGAACAGACTGTGAGGGTGTTTCTACAGATATTCCCTGCATTATCTGTTCCATGTTTTAAACACATTCTCTGTCTGTGTGTGAGAGAGCAACCTGATTGGCCGTTGAGCTCAGAGTGCCCAGCCGTGTGAATTGTGTCCGTCAGCAGCTATAATTAAAAGTGTTTTGTGTGTGTTTGCACTGATATATATCTTTGAATATCTGAATAGTTTGACATTATATTTATCTAAACAGTGAATCAATGAGGTCTTTATGCCACACACATCCAGAAGTGAAGTGACATGCTATCAAAGTATGGTGACCCAATTTGTCCTCTGCATTTAACCCATCCAGTATGTTCACACACATTAAAAAAGTGAGCTGTGAGAACACACAATGCAAACATTGAATACACAGCTGGATCAGTGGGCAGCACTGCGGCAACCAGGCAGCTGAGGGGCATTGTGTATTTACTACAGATGAACTAATATCATTCTTCCTGCCTTTGTTTTCTGAATGGAGCCTCAATGTAGAATCTGCTCATGGTTGAGCACTTGACTCTGGAGAGTGAAGAGAGAGTCTGTCGGAGAACATGGTGTTCCGCTCCGTTCAGCAGCAGACTGGCAGTACAGAGGGGGGTGGGGGGGTTACTTAATGAGACAGAAGGAGAGAGGAGAAATCTTTATCTTCAAACTTCAGAATGAGATGTGCTTTCTATGGCTCTCTAGCTGACACCTGAAAATCCACTTACAAAACTACTACTACTATGATATTACCATGGTCTTTTGGACATGTACCATGGTAATACCATGGAGCATCATGGTATTTGAATATGGTGAACATTGGTTACCAAATTTACAGTGACCCTTGTATTTGGACACTTAAGCAGCCCTTAAAATGTATGAATGTCTATGCATTATACCAAACATCGGAACCTGGCAGCATTCATTTCAAAGAAATACTTTTATTTTTTAAAGATATTTTCTTGAAGATTGTGAGTCCATGCCAACAGCAATGAGAATAAGCTTCTACTGCGACCTTCTCTCCACCTCCAGTATGATCATCTAGTCTGGCTTAGTAGGTATCAATATGTTGTTGAAATAAGACAGTTTGAGCTCTTTCCATCCCAAACTTTCAGATTTCCCAAAGGAATGGGAAGGGTGGTGTTTGTGGGAGGGTGAAATCCCTCCAGGACTTTAAATAAGTTTGGAGGAAAATACTGGGCAGATGAGGTGACTGCAGGATGAGTCTTTGAGGCAGTAAAGCCGTTTAGCTGCGTTAAAGGATTTTCCAAACATATCATGAGACCATTTGATTCCATATATTTTTAATAAAGCACTTTAAGAAATGCTGGAGGGTTCGAGAAAAGCTGAAGTAAGGCTTTACAGAGCCTCTAAGGTTATGTTCATACTGAAGCTGACTCTACTATCACTGTCTGAGCCTCGCATTACTGAAGGCTCAGACTGGTGAGTTTGGTTACCTGTTTATATTATTATTTGATCAGCTCCTCTTTGCTGTAGTTTGATAATGACAACAGAATCCCACCTGTTAGTAAATGCAGTCTTAACAAAACACTGACTGTGAACGTAGCCTAAGAGTTTTGATCTGTATGTAAACTAGACGGTCACATACAGAGTGATTGTTTGCTTTGATGAATGCAGCCTGTTACCAATGATTAAACCAATCTGGATTCACTCCAGAAGCACAGTGTGAACACTAGGCTCCCACACGACCCAAATGATGACCTCATAATTGCCCATTTATACCCTGTTCATCTGATCGGTGTCAAAATAACAGAGCTGCAGCATTCCAAAAAACTTCCAGAAGAATCCTGTCCAAATAATTCTGTCACTAATTGCACTATATAGGTACAGAATTGATTTTAGGGATACAAGCTAATGGTGTTTTACTGTGTGTGTTTGACAGTCTCATTAAATGCAATTTAATGTAAGAATGTTTTCCTTTAATGCTTGTTTTATTGAAGATTGGGTGGCATGTGGTCCCTTGTGTCAGTGAGCTTCACTTCTGTTGTTAATGAAATAATTCAGTCCTAGTTCAGACCAGCACAATAATAGTGATTCCTACATCAGTGGAGATTTACTAATTGTGTTAATAATTCTTTATTGGCTCTCTCACCTTCATTTTTTATATTAGTGTTTGTGTTTGATTGACAGGTTAGTTTTGGAGATGAAAGGGTCTTCCCCAGAGAGCCCTGCCCATTATCCATCTTATCTGTGGCATGTTTTTAAGCATGGTAAACTGTGTGTGTGTGTGTTCTCCTGTGAGAGTTGTTATTTAAAACAGCAAAGATTTTGTCCACTGTCTGTCAATAGTAATTTCTCCTTATATGAAGCACCTACAGTACATACAAAAGCTATAATGGCTTCTGTTTGCAGTTGATCTGGTGCTGCTGTCGGGGGTATTCCAGAAAGCAGGGTTACCACTGCACAACACACATACACTCCTGTCTTATTCTTTAATAAGAGTTTTTATTAGTATTTTAATTTTACTATTTATACAGATATATGTATATAGATTTTATATACCATGTTTATTTAGTGTATATTTTTGTGAAAATGTTTATTTAATGGTTCTGTGCTTTGGCAGTGTAAAGACATGCCAATAAAGCAGTTTGAATCTTGAATCTGTAGTGCAGTGTGAGTAATCCTGAAAAGGATGTCTTGAAAAGGAAATTAAGAATGTTTATTTCCACAAATAACGTCACTCAGTTTTGCATTATTTTATTTCTTATTTTCAAGCAGACATTTCTGGTTAGATCTGTAATTTTGTTTGTGGCTTTTTCCGTGGTTGATGACTTAATCATGGTATCCATTTTGTTCTTTAATGCAAGAGGCATTTTTAATAACCACATTCTTAACAAACGTTGTGTAATTGTTCTATCTTTTGAAAATTTAACCGTCCGTGTTCACCAGCTTTCTATAGTGTTGTTTACCAAACTGACTTTCTTATTTCTTGTGTTATTGACTCACTGTGTTTATACATCATGTTTGCAGTTCTGCTCTCATGCATCTGTGCTGGAGTAACTTCAGCAGTTGTTTACAGTCCAAACATGTATTAACAACAGGTTCCCAGTGGTTTTTAGAAGTGACTGTCTGGGAACTTCTAGTTACAGTAAAATAGATGTTGTGTTTCTAAAAAATCTCAGATTGTTTCTGATTTTTTTTTACTTCGCTTCATTTATGTCTATAAATTCACGAGCAGCTCTTGTTAGCTGTGCTCTCCTCAGCTCAAACTGATGACAGTACATTATGCCCTTGATTTAACTCTAATAAATGGCTCATGTTTTAGTTTGTTTGCATTTAGTTAAATTACCTTAATTTGAGTAGATCCAGTGAGTCATTCTCTCTTACTGATATAAAGAAAGCTGTAAAATGTTTTTTAATGTGTTTTCTAAAATGTTTGAAATGTTTGTTAAACCTCTTCCTCTCTCTCTCTCTATAGCTGGACCCACAGACCGTGCAGTCCAAAAACTGGCACATGGATGTCATAGAAATGAATGGGGTACGATTTTGTTTCTCATTTAAGAGTTCTCATTTTCAAGACTTCTCATTTTCAAGTTTAAGAGTTTAACTTTACATAACGGTTTCTGTTCAGATTAAAGTGGAGTTTTCCATGAAGTTTACAAGTCGTGACTTGAGCTTAAAACGGACGCCGTCTAAAAAACAGAGCGGCGTGTTTGGAGTCAAGATCAGCGTGGTAACAAAGTGAGTCCAATGCCAAACCTTCAAAATATACAAAATAAAAGCGTAACAGAATAGCTTTTTTGTGAGTTTAGCCCCACTACACATTAATATTTTTCATTTGTTTAAGCACCTGGACGATTTCCCAGCTAGTTTTCCTCATAGTTACATGATTTGTGTATGTTGTTCTCCCTCAGGCGCGAGCGCTCCAAGGTGCCTTACATCGTGCGGCAGTGCATTGAGGAGGTGGAGAAGAGAGGGATAGATGAAGTGGGCATTTACCGGATCTCTGGAGTGGCTACAGACATCCAGGCCCTCAAAGCTGCATTTGACACCAGTAAGAGCCTTTAATCCACTCACACGTAACACCACTCAGGCTAGAGATGGTTAGGAGTACTCCAGTACTGAACAGTCACACAAACGATTGATCGCAATCACATGACACAAATGGGAATTCATTTTTAATTTGTGAATAGTTGAAATGTCATTTTAACAGTAGGTGGCTCTTTGCGTCTTGATTGGTCAGACGGGAAACATGCATCAACACTCTGCATAATGACTTGTGTTGCGTCAACAGTGCTTAACAACATATGAAAAGGATTAGTTAACACACAGTATTATTCTTGCACTAAAAAGCAGCTAGAGGGTCTTCAGTGAGTCTTCAGACAAGCTGTAGAAAAATTAACCATTTTTAATTGTTCTCAGTGCACATGGGGCAACGTGCTGAAAAATGGCCAAACACAACACAACAGGAAAACGTCAATTAAACGGTTACGAACATTGACAAATAGCCCTTCAGGACACGTGCCCTTTTCCTGGGTGCCTGAGTAGCCAAACAGACCAAAATGTAACCTTTGCTATACGTTTAGTTGCTACATTTGGCTTTGTTTTGTTCATCTACTCCTAACACACCATCATGTTCTGCACTGAGTCTTTCTTGATTACTTTCCATCAGTCTCTGTTCCTCTCTGTGGTCATATGAGGTCACTGGAGGTCTGTGTGTTCTGTCTAAAAGCAGCAGTGATGCTGTGGGAAAGGCCACACAGGGCTCGTCCCTCCAGCTGTCAGCTGGCTCTATAAACACACATACACATCAGTCTGTGTAGTGAGCAAGCATACAGACGATAGTATATACAGTATTATGTCATACAACACCAGGGCTCTGGATTTACAATTCTGTGTGTTATTTTCAGCCCTAATTATAGCCGTCTCTCCTTTTCTCAGATACCAAAGATATCCTGGTGATGTTGAGTGATATGGACATTAACGCTATAGCAGGGACACTGAAACTGTATTTTAGGGAGCTACCTGAACCTCTTCTCACGGACCGGCTGTACCCAGCCTTCATGGAGGGCATCGGTATGACCTCTCACCTTTGACCTCTTTAACCTTTTCATGTTTTAAGATCTAAGCAATGTTTTAAACAGAATCACAATATGTTATGTAGCAAACAGAGTCATTTAAAGGGACAGTACACCCAAAATTGAATTTTTTTCAAAACTTTTTTTTGACTTGTGTGTATGTTTTCTGTAGAACATAAAAGACAGAATGTTAGTGACTGCCCCAGTCACCATTTACTTTCATTGCATCTCTTTTCATACAATGAAAGTGATGGGTGACTGAGATTGTTAGCCTGTAACATTGTAATATTCTGATTAGTTGGATAGGTTTGAAAAAACATGACAGTAAATAAATAATGACAGAATTTGACATTTTTGGGTGAACCTTACCTTGAAATACAGATTTCAAACAATTGAGGTAGAGACACACATTTGAGGGTAATTAGAGAGAAGCTTGAAATAATGAGACTCTTCTTCACACTCCTCTTCATCACAGCTCTATCAGATCCTGCAGCTAAAGAAAACTGCATGATGCATCTACTGCGGTCACTCCCGGACCCAAATCTCATCACGTTCCTCTCCCTGCTGGAACACCTGAAGAGGTAAGATAAACATACAAACCAGCGATCTCACCATGTTCCTCGCACCACTGCCACCCACATGGTGTTTAGTGCACAGACAGACACAATATGTGTGTTATCCTCAACCAAACCTCATCACATTATGATATTTACAGTCAAATGAGGTCCAATCCTAGACAGGACAGAACCAAAGGTTACAGTATGTTTACAATGATGTCTTTTTGCTTTTAATGTTTAAAGCTTTGTGTGGACATCAGTTGGCGTCATAAATACCCATCGACCTGTTTATAAAATGTGTGAAAAATTCACTCTAATCTGCTTAAAAAAATCAGTAATTAACATGCAGGGTCTCTCTCATAAATAATGTAATAATGCGTTACACGCACCCAGCACATTCTGTACTGAAACATCAACACTGCTCACTGTGGACACCTGCTGGCCATCAGCACACATTACACTTAAAACTTAACCTTTATGTAGCTAGAAACAAATGTTCTCCTTCTTGTTGGTTCGGTTGGTGAGATGTTTGTTTTCCTTTTCTCCAGAGTGGCAGAGAAGGAGCCCGTGAATAAGATGTCTCTGCATAATTTGGCCACAGTGTTTGGCCCCACTCTGCTGAGACCCTCAGAGTCAGAGAGCAGTAAAGCCCACATCACGCTGGCCTCCGACATCTGGAGTCATGATGTCATGGCACAGGTCAGACACTTTTGACGATGCTTGTGGCCCATTGAAGAAAAAACATCCCATAATAAAACATCAAAAATAACATGTACTTTTTAAAAACGCTTTATAATCAGCCTGATGTTTTGGTTTAAATCTAAAAACATCACCAGGTGTTTGTAAAGGTTTAGCGGTAGAATATAGTAAGTATTAGCATTGTGTTTATGAGAGGTCCTCACTAATATAACTTCTAAGATCTGTGTGTGTCTCCTGTTCAAACACTATGTCAGGGGTGTGACCCTGCAGAGTTTAGCTCCTACACAGTCACACAGCTGTTTTAGACCCTTGCACAAAGACTCCTGGAGTCTTGCCCAGTAGTGATGCACAAATGCAGTACACACACAGACACACACACACACACTGATTGTTGTGGTTCTCCTACATCTTCTGTATATCATATATCTCTATAATGGGTTGTGAAGTATAAACAATGTCAGTGTGTTTGACAGTTTAAAGATGCACATCACCACTCAGCCGCGCTTATAGCTGTCGAGAGGGTTTACTTATCACATCATTATTACAGTGACACTGATATCACTGAAATGATTTCTGTACTGTCACAACACACTGCTCCCAGGCTAAGAGTCGATACTGGGCCATCTTCAGTGTACTACTGTGTTTACTCTCTCATGGCTCATTTAAGCAAGCGTGATTACTGTGTCAGTCTGAACGATGAGACAAATTGGACATTGTTTATCGCCAAGCAACTAGTCCATTTTGCATTGTATTAAGGGTTTCTGTTACATTCTGTCTATTGAGATGCTTCAGTCGTTTTTCAAAGCAGCATAGATGCATCTTTCGCTGCCTGTGATTACCCACAATCCTTTGCGTGCAGTTTAGTGGTTGATAAAGCATTTGAAAAGGGTGTAATTGTTTATAAAGACCATTTTTATAGATTTGATACATCTCTCCTGATAAATAAACATCATATTCAATAAAAGGTTTCCTGGTTATCTTATCTCATTTGATTTTATGTTGTTTAAGATCATAAAACATTGTTGTTTTGCCTTAAAAGCCTGTTTTACTTTGGAGGTTCCTCAATCTGAGCTCCTTACATTAAGAAGTGCCTTCATTAGTCTTTATTAGTTTGCTCAGTAGGGCCACACAATGTCATTTATGAAGGAGCGAGAGCACCATCTAGTGGTGTGGGTGAACGGGACTGACACTTTCACACGTGACCTTGACTTCTTGTGCCTTCTGTTGGTTTGACAGGTTCAGGTATTGCTGTACTACCTGCAGCATCCTCCCATATCCTTCGCTGAGCTGAAGAAGAACACACTCTATTTCTCAACTGACGTGTAACCCCGATGCAACTGACTCCTGTCCTCCAAAAAAACATTGTTTTTATTTGTACAAACTCAACGGTCCAGCAGGGAGCAGAGACAGACTGTGCCCATCCCTCCCTGCATCTGTCATCTCCGGTCATGTTTATGTGTAAATGGAGCCCAGGTCTTGCGCCCAACGCGATGAAGAACTGAGAAGAACCAACTCAAGCACGTCCAGGATGCAGAACTGACTATTTTTGCACTTTTCACGCAGGTGTCCCGACACAGTGTGTGTTGTTGTTTTGTCATAGTTGCAGATGCATGCTGGGATGCCTGCATCCAATGTAACTGTTTCTCTGAAGTTCAGTTCAGAGCTGGAAGCGACCTGCTACTCAGCTCTTTTCCACAATAGACATTCCAGCAAACAGCAGCATTTACAGGTTTTATAAATATTATTTGTTTATTTCATAAGCTTTTGTGCATGTGGTACAAGGGCAGCGAGCCGCATGGTGCGTGTCTGTGTACGTGAGATCAAGCGAACGCATTTGCGAGTGATTCCTGCGGGCCATATTTCGCTTGCTGCACAAAACGATGTTACCGCAGACCTTCTTAGTCCAAGTAAAGGCCAAAAATTGCCCTATTTATTTCAAACATACACTGTTAATTGTGCCTGTAAAGTACATCTAGAGAACAACTTGTTTTTCCTGTTAAAATGTTTCACTTCTAGAGTTTCACGTATACAAATTAGGAAAATCCAGTTAAGCCAGTTTTGGGATAAGTCATGATATGCAATATTGTGAGATTATACAGTACTTGGAAAAATGAAAACGTAGTGTCTTGTTTTGGGGAATATTGTCCTCTGTGTCACATTTGCAAGCTGAAGTCTTGATGATAACTGTAGAATGATGTGTGTTAATGCCCTTTTGCATGTTCAGTTGTCAGGTAAACAGAATAACACACAAAGATTCATTTTTATTTCATCAATATTGTTTGACTCCACTGCTCAACACGCTGGCAGTGGGGAGGGAACAAACAACTTTTCTGCTATAAAGCCAGTAATATGTACTTCATAAGCACTGTTAGATTGCAAACTATTTCATATTTTAATATAAACTTGAAAGGAAATCAAAAACTTGTATTTTATTTCTGTTGGAAAGATATTGAGTGTACTGTATTAACAGAAAGGATGCGTGTTGATGTGACCGTTTTTTTCCTTTTTAGTAAAATAAATAAAAGTGAACTTGAGCACGGCAAGATCTTTGTTTTTCTGGGGGGGGGGGGGTTGATAATTTGATGTAAATATCAAATTATGCTGTATTTTAAATATGCAGATGAGGTTAATATACCCTACAGCTGGTGTTAAATGTAATGCTAGTTGTTTATTACTAGTTATTTGGTATTGGTTTTGAATCTCTAAATTATTTTTTTATAAAATATATTATTTTTATATTATTTAGCTATAACACAGTAACTGTAAGGTTTAGAGACACCAATTCAATTATAATAAATGCTTGTTTTATCTAACAATATTTTTATGATGGCTTCACACGATCAAAACAAACAAAAGCACGTGCTCGCCGCAGTGACCTTTAGAGACAGCAGGGGTTCTCTTGGCATCAGTTGCAGCAACAGCACCTCCTCCCGACCTGCGGAACACCCGCGACCGCTGCGGCTTCTGCAAGCAAAAAGACTGCAGAGATTTACATGATCCAGAGGCTAAAGACCAGAGATGGAAGAATCATATGACGAATGACGTGTGTGCATTCTGCTCGATAAATGGACACTAAACGGGTTACTTTGTAAAAAGAGTGTGAAATAGTACGTTTGTGTTAGTTATCTTGTTGCAGAGTTTGTTGCATAAATGTACGTGTTCAAAATCTTAATGTTCGCATGTGTGTTGCTGAAAATGTCTGGTTCTGTTTAAAATATATATTTTTCCATAGTACTGAAACACGTTTACTTGTATTTAATTGCATTGCATTTAATCGCGTTCTATATTGTTTGCAAATAGACAGTGTTATGACAATCGGTTTTTAAAAATGTAGGCTACCTATCGTTTACTCGAATGTTATTAACAATTATCCATTAACAAAATACCGAAAACTTAAAGTAAAGTTTACTAGGTTTTAAATTAAATTAATATCGCTCGTTAATGCCGTTACCTTGATATTTTGTTTCGTAGTTTAATAAAAAAACATAGATATGTGATTTACGTGTCCTATACTTTTTGGGGTGACTATTACTATTTGTTTTATTTGGGCGACTATAAATTACTAGTTATACAGTAAAGTTAACACGGTTAGTACAGCGTTGCCATCTGTAAACGGTAGATGGCGATATACTTCTATCTATATATATCTACATATTATGAGGCTTTTTAAAAACAGTAATAAATGTGTTAATGTATTTGTTGTATGTAATTTAACAACAAATAAATAATAATATGTTTATGTAATATTTCTACATTTTTACATTGTTGTATGTAATAATTAATTTTACGTACATTTTTACGAAAAATTAACAAATTAAATTTCTAAAGCCTAGACAATTTTAAAGCAGAGCCGCAGTTCAGAACCTGAGTTAGTTCTGAACCAGAGTTGGTTAAGATACCGCTGCAGTTTTTTCCTCGAATTAACCCGTCACTCTTAATGTCGAGTTATTTAAACTACAAATCCCAGAGTTCCATTCGAACGTTGAATGACATCCGGTGACGCGGGAAACATGAACAGGTAAATATGCGAGAATGTTGCTTCTAGAAGATTTAATGGTATCGTAACAGTGTCTTATCAAATACCGGAACAGGTACCGTAGTTACTAAACTTGTTACTAAAGATGACAAAACGAATACAAACGTTTCAATATTATTGTTGAGGAGATCGCTATGACGTCTATGACGCTATGAGTGTCTATGACGGCTCTTCGATTCAGATAAATTACGTCGTAATAAATTCAAAAGATGCGCCACAAGAAGAGTGGATAAAGGACAAATGATGTCCGCTTTCTATCATTTTAGATGACATTAACATGATTGGTTACAAGTTTAATAACAAGTTTTTATTCATGTACAGGAATAACTGTACCACTCACACGTTTGCAGAGGCGTGATGGGCTCATCTCTGCTGTCGGTGGCCGAGCAGCTTTTCAAAGACCTACAGAGAAGTTACTCCGAGACGAAGCAGAGTAAGAATGAGTTACACACCCACTGAACGCTCATAAACGTGTACAAAACAGCGTGTTTTCTAGATTTAACACAAGTACTTTTTGGAACCTGCTTAGATACCATCTGTTTGGGAAACACTGCTCAGGTGTAGGCAGGGCACATCGAAGGGCTAAGCCTTTATAATAATAATAATTATTGTGCCATACATATGTTTAACATATCATGTATAACATTAACTCAGTATAAAGTTAGGACCATTTAATATTTTTTTAAATCAGTAATGTTTCTTTTTTTCTTCATGTAATAAGATACAAACATATAATGCAGTTAAAGCAAGCTGGTTCTTTGAGGAAACTTTGATTATGTTACAGTTGTGAGTCATGATTTGGTATATGCTTGTTGGCTGAAGGGTGTATTATTGGACAGGACATTCTTTTGATTAGACAAATGCCTAATGAGTCACTCGTGTTGTTGGTCTGTTTTTCAAAAGAGAAAGAATACATTTTAAGTGTTTATATCGAAATGAAAGGTTTGTTTTGTCATTATAGGCATACGCCATAGACTGTAAAAAAGACAACAGTTTTTAAACTTTAGGATATGATGAACCCCAGATATGATGAACCTTTTTGAGGGAACCCTTCCTTAAATATATCACTTTATATATTGTGTATAAAGAAACATTTCAACTGTTTTAGATAAAAAGTAAACATGACGTTATAAAGATGACATATTTAAACATAAATAATTGGCTACACTAATACCGTTGGCTGTATAAACCTGAAGAGCAACCTTTTCAATTAAAAGTTTGTGTGTGTTCTACAGCAGCTTTCACACTAAATCTTGTTTCATAGAAGCTTAACATACCGCGATTGAAATGAAGGGGATCGTGATGAAACAAAATCCACTAGACTGATACAACACAAATATAAACAATTCTAAACACTCCTACCATTCTTCATCTTTCTCTCAGAGTTTTTCTGAAGTTTCGGGGGGTTTGAAAACCCCTGGGCTAGCATCTAGATGGCAACAAAGCTAAATGTCATGCACTTAAAGGCCAATTTTGATTTCAAATGACTAGAGTCATTAGTATCTGAACGATGTGAAACGGATACAATTCTCAAATGTAATTTTTGACCTAAATCCCTCAACTTAAATTAAGATCCCTTCCACCATTTCTCACTGTATTAAAGTGAGAGCATTAAAGTTGTTATTATAGTGGAATTGTTTCCTGCTGTTTGCTGCCATCTTTATCGTAGGCCTCAAGATCTGCATAAACTGGCTTGATGGCTGTTACAGTAAATTGGGATATTGAATAGCTTGTCCCTTTCTGATTTATGTCACAACCAAAACCATGATTTGCGAAAAAAAAAACAGAAATGGACTACAATAAATGTTAATGTTTCTTGAGATATTTCTAAATTCTGAAGCGTGCAGACAAAACTCAGTTCAGAACATCTGGTTGTAAATGACATTATAATGACATTATTGTGCTGGAATGCAGTCGATCTCAGAGAGGAGTATCAAGGGAGTAATGAACTGAGTAATGATTACATTATGTTGTTAGATTGAAATGTCTTTTAAATTTGCGTTTTAGTCTTTCTCCAGAGAACTTTGGTGACCAACATAAACAACTGAAATAAATTGTTTTTTGGCAGTGTGATAGATAATTACAATAAAATGTTTAGTTATTGTTTTCCCTCTGTTATTGACGGACAAATGTATTTTTAACTCTTGTGTGGTGTTTATGTTCTTTTGCTACTCAGCCATTGTTGACGGGTCTAGTAAACTCACAGCATTATTCATTTTTCAAAAGATACAGAAAATAAATACAGTACTGTACAGATGTGTACTTCATCCCAATTAAAAGCAGTACAGACAGCAGATATGATTAATGTGTCATTTAGCTCTGTTAGGTCACATTTATGAATAAAATGACCACTCCTTAGGGGGTGCACAGTGTGCAGTCATTAAAAAAGATCAATGAAAATGTTTAAAAAAACAGTCACATTATTTTAATTTTCAAACATTGAAAACAGGTTCCACAGACCTGAACGCCACACAAGGGTTAAATATGTTAGACCTGTTTACATTAATTAAACTGTTGCTATTGTAGTCAACTTTGTATGTTATTAACCAACAGTAACCTTATTTCTCTTTATTTCAAATGGCCGATAGTACCAGATGACCTACTAATCGCGTGAGTATTTTTCCTTCTCTTTGCTAACAGATTCACTACATGACTCAAAAGTATGTAGACGCCCCCTTTTAATGAAAGTGTTCGGCTACAGAAATTTCAGTAAAACAATAAAAAGATTTGATTTCAGAGAACTGTGTGATGTGGGCACAGTTTTTCTGTTCCAGCATGATGATGTTCCTGTGAACAAAGTCAGGTCTATAAAGAATTAGTTTACTGAGTCTACTGTGGAAGAACTTAACTACATAGCAAAAGATCTAAACCCTGCTGAACATTAAATCAGAACGCCGACTGCGGGCCAGACCCCATCACCCAACGTTAGTGCCTTACCTCACTGGTGCTCCTGTTTAAATGGGAGCAAATCCCAACAGCCGTGTTCCAGCACCTAGTGGAAAAGCTTCCCAGTGGATTGAAAGCTTTTACGGCAGGAAAGGGAGGGAGTAATGTTTTAAAATGACATTAAATTGAACGTCTAGTCTACGTTTATTAGCTTTGAGGTTATCCTTATATATTGTTATCCTAAAAGCTAGTAACATGAACTACTTGCATATATAAGCATTTAAAATTTACAGTCTTGTTTTTGCATTCTTTCATTTAGCAGATGTTTTTATCTAAAGTGACTTACAAATGAGACGGCGTTTAACATTTTACTGTAAGAGCCAAAAATAAGCCTAGTCTACAAAGCCACATTTACATATAGTAATAGATCTGAAGCTAGGCAAAATGGGAAACATATTGAAAGAAATACGTAAATGATGAAGAGAAACTAAATATTGAATGCCACGGATCAATATTTACTGAGTTTTCCATCATTTTGTGACCAGGTCAATTTTCGCTTATAATTTGAACGAAAACTAAAGGTTAACTTGACATGTAATTTCCCTATTGGTTATTTATCAACAAAAAAAGCACAATCGCTTCAACAGGTTTCACCCCAGGTTCCTCTTTTAATTGTAAACGTGTCAAAACAGGAAGGAAAACGATGTTTGCGCATGTGTTGCTGCTGTGTCTACATGCATTCAGGCATGTTGTGTAAATCAATGTTGTGTTATATTTAGACATACCGTGAGATCTGGTCTTTCGCAATACATGCACACGTGTGCGTGTATCGTTTTAAATGCGATTGACCTGAGCTGGTCAAACTTTACTATGGCGAATGTCTGTTATTCTTGCATCATACGCGATACTGCAGTAACACCAGCTTTTACTTTATAACTGTCAGAAGCACTTAGTCTTTATTAAGCAGACATGTGCCTTTACCCAGCACTCCATTTCCAGACATCAGTATCTGAATAAATGATGATTTAAAAGCATCCTCAAAGCCACAGTGACAGTCATCAGGCAGCTATAGGGGACGTACTGAAGCCCCAGTAATTACTTTTCTGTGGGAACCACATATGTCTATAAATGGATGTTGATATCACAGGCCCAGAGTCAGCTATATTGGTGAAATGAATTCCAGCTGCTGAGTTGCTGTGCTGGATTAAATTTAAGATGATACAACTTCATGCTTCTTTCATATAATGCATCACAAACCAGTTTTGCTTACTAGTTGTTTATTAACAGGCAGGAAATAACAGGTGTGTACTGTGGATTAAAAGTAAGATTAGTTAAAGGTTGGTCGCCCACAGCGTTCTGTGTTCAGTAGATCTCTCCCTCACTTCTGCTGGAGGTGAAGAGATCTGTTATCAGAATATGTGTTGGATCTTTTGTCTCTCACTCACGCAGGTTACGGTTTGTATTCGGCCCGTGTGCACTGCAGGCGCTGGACCTGCTGGATAAGTGCTCTGTCACGTGTGTGTCATCACCCAGCGGCCGAGAGGCTTTTCAGGTAGGTGTGAGTTTGCCATGAGTTTACTATGGTAAAAATCAACAATGATGTGACACGTTTAATAATGCTCATTTACACAATATATAAAACTACACAGCTTTGCAAGGACATAACATGATGCTTAACATGATCTTTCAACATGTTCCACTAAAATTTCCCTATTTCCCAATTCTGATTAGCAAAATATAACACGAAAGGTCACAAGAATCACATTGGCTCAAAATATTTGTGAAATGTTGACCTTGGACTAATACCAATATGACACGCATATGACACGCATCATATGTTGTAATGGTTTTAAGCAATCTGAATAATGCTAAACACAGTGTCCAGCACCTTCACATTTGAACAGCATTTGGAGAGAATATACAACGAAGGGAGAGTTAAAACGTTTTTAAGGGTCAAAACTGTAAAAAAAAAAACTGAAAACCAAACTGTGTCCTGGAAACTACTACAGGAAGTAGAAGAGCAGATTTAAGTGATTTTGAGGTGTTTTAATTTTGACACGATCAGCTTTCCAGTCTCAAAATGTTATTACGTTAAAGATAAAGATTTCCTGTCAGATGACATCATCTGTTTGTCAGACAGGTCTTGCAGTAAAACTATCCACCATAGAAGAAGAAGCTGATGTGATAAATCTCTGCATGTCACCCGACTAATCTAACTGCACAGACACTGACTCATGGTCATAGTTAATAGTTTTCTTTATTTTAGCTGTTGCTCTGTGCTGCCACCGAGTAGGCGTTTACAGAAACGTATCCTGCGGTTGCCAAGTGTAACAGAGGAGTTATGGGGAAAACCAAGATGATTCTGGTCTGTGGTCCCCTAACCTTTGGCTAACCAATGCAGAACGGTTCAGTGGGTGGTGTTGTAAGATCTGACTGTAGGTCGTGGTGAGGTCATTTAGGAAACTCAGACGTTGGCTTGTTAGGAAAACATCGGTGGAGGCTGTAGATGAGAATCTAAAGCTGTTGTTCAGGGGTTTCCAATCCATGGAGGTCCACAGACCTGCTGAGTTTAGCTCTAACCTACTCCAACACACCCGCCTGGATGTTTCTATCAGTCCAGAAACCTGGTTGAAGCTAAACTCTGCAGGTCTGTGGACCTCATTTGAGGCGTAGCTGGTTACAGGACTGACATATTCTGCTGCAAACAAGAAAAGTTTGTTATAGAAAAAATTGCAATTAAATAATGCAATGTTTATAAAATTGTTGCAATGGTGTTCCAGCTGTGCTGAAATGCACCTGTTTACCTAAAAACATTTAATAATGAAAAAGACTAGATGACTTTTATTCAAAGGAGGAAATTTAAGAAATTAGGTTAATAAAATAATATTTCATGAAAATGTGTTTCCATTAATATTTTTGTGTCACCCAGTAAATGAAGGGGTTGCAGGCAATGGTTAACGACCTTTAGTTGTAACTATATTACCAATATACATTAACAACATACAGCACATGCTTTTTCTCTAATTCTGTTTCTTAATTGATGAGTTTTTGGTTGGTTTTGTCTTCCTCTTTCAATGGTGCTGTGGTAAGACTTCAGTCAGTGAGTTTAGGTCGTGTGACATCAGCTGTGAGAAGACTTTAAAAGACTGTTGCTGAAACAGTCTGCCGTCAATGTGATGTCCTTAACCAAACATTTATTCATTCATTCATCCATTTCTTTTCATTTGGAGCATTTTAAGATATTAAAATGGCAGGAAATAAAAGGCAGGAAATAGTTCAGGAGCCAATATCTCCCCATCTCTTCTCTGGGGTCAGAGGCTTCACATTTAGAATGTCATGTTGTATTAAAATCAGCTGCGCTTAATAACATCCTGCCCTGAGGTTACTGTCCAACTGCCATGGCCGTCTCACAGACCTCCACCTACCGTCTTTATTGCCTCCTCCCCTAGAGATGGAGTCACAGACAGTGTGTGGATTTTAACGGACCTCCACCTGACACAGTTGTTAAACTAAAACTCAAGTAACCTCCAGTGTTGCCTAGAGTTTGATTTTGTGTGTGAATTGATTTGAGGTTTTTCACAAAGGTAAAGATGTTAAACAGAATGCTAAAATCCTTCTTATTTAGTGGGTCAGGGACTATAACAAAAAATGTGTCTATAATATTGTTATTACAATTGTTAATTGTTATTAACAGTTTTATAAAAGCAACGGGGTTCTCATGGCTTTGCTATATTTTGGTAATAAAGTCATGACTGAAATGGAAAGCAGAGCCCTCTAGCCATGAATTTATCATTTCATGATTAGTCTCTCGTACCATATTGCAGTCAGATACGGTAAGATGCCATTGTTCTGTAACTGTATTTACAAATGCTGATAATAATCAAAGCACAGTTTGAACATTAATACAAGAAGATTTATTTTGCCAGGTAGTATTTTATTTCTAGATTATATTGGATATTACACACTCTGTTATTATCTGTTATTTTGACTTTACCAAACCTCCAGCAAGTAAACAGGAAGTGGGCAACTGTCCGCATCACTACTGCTGTAAATCCCTCTGCATGCTATTGACCCAAAGTAGCAGCAGCAGATCATTCCAGAGTGCTGTGATACCCCTCCACTGACACTAATAACTCTTCTGGTCTTTAAGCAGCTGGGAAATAATGACCAGTTGTTGTCGCACCGGCTGCTTCACTGTTCAGCCCTGATCTTCATTGTGCCTTAATAAGGTGAAGAGCAACGGAGGAAAAAGTGCAGGTTTGTTGAACTGGGAAAAGGATTTGGTTATTTTTAAGAATGTTTTTAAATGGAGGAGCCGCAGTTAGTTAGACTTGTCTAACACACAGATTTAACACAAACGTTAAAGCAAGATACAAGTCTTTGTGAAGTTATGCAACACTGGTTGTTGTGCAAAGACACTGCAAATGTGGGAAAGACTGAGCTTGCCTAAACCCTCCCATTACATTTTCTGAACAGCAGCCCAGGGGCTCAGACTAGAGTGATGTCATCTCATGTGACATCTGAACATCTCACACTGAGATTGTTGCACATATGCATCTGTAACTGTCTGTTAGAGATACACGTGAGTTTCAAGATCAAATCAAACCAGTCTGAGTGAGATTATTTGATTGCTGTTGACATTCCAGATGAAGATAAACCTATAAATGTTTAGAAATACTGTGTGTGTGTGTGTGTGTGTGTGTGTATATTTTCTCCTGCTGTTTGAGGTGCTGTTTGGGGTGCTGAAGTATAAGCGCTGTAAATCATGAATGCCACCAGACCTCTGCGTAGCTGCAGACCGTTTGAAATGCATTAGATGTGGCAGAATTAGTTGCAGTGGTATTACAAGCAAGCTTTACTGCGCATTTAATGCTCCTCTGCTGTTGGAGTTTCCTAACATACTCGTCTCTGCAGTGCTGTAGAGTCATGCATTGCATACTCTCTAGAATAAAGTTACATACAGTGTGCTTGCTTGTGTTTCTTTCACCCATTATCTTTATCTCTACTCCCACCTGCATTTCTTCCTGTTTCATCAGAGACTTTAAATCTACATCAAACCCCTCCACCTCTCTTTTCATACTTTTATTTCATGTTTTATGCATAACTGATCTTTGCTCCTGTCTCCTGTCTGTTTGCATGTGGTGGTTTGGGGTGTGGGGGAGGTTGTCTAGCACTAAGTTCAACAGTGGTATTATTCACCTGCCGAGCGGTTTCTGCAGATGCTGTCTGTGCAGGTGTAATGTTGTGCTTTTTTACATTGCAGCATTGGCCTTCTGTTTTCCTCTTCTCCATTAAAATGAGGTTCATTTTTGGATTCTGAGATTAGCTCTGCTGGGAAGATTAACGCTGTGCTACGTATGTCTGCAGAAAGCAGGTGGTATATGGAATTGTATCTGAAAGTGATGTTTGTATGTATTGTTTTAACCATTATGACTTTCTGATTGGATGTCTCGCATTTTAATGTAGCAAACGTTTTTAAAGCAGCACAACATTCGAAAGACACTTATACACAAAGCATCTTGAAGTACTTTTAGGCTGTTTGTATTATGAGTACGTGCTTCCCCTTGAACCCGTGACCTTGACGTTGCTAGAGCCATGCAAAAGGAAGGCTATAGGAAATCAGGATGTGTGGCACTCTCTACAGTCTTGCACACAGAAAGATGAGGAGTTGTGCTGCCCTATGTATTTCATTCTTACTGTTTCGAAGTTATACAACACAATGTATTATTTAGAATGACTGCCCATGAATTTCCCAATGGAAATTGAGCAGGTGAAGAATTTATGACTTAATAATGGGCTTTTGTGTCCAGTAGGGATGTTTTTCGTTTTCTTGCTTTTACAGATTTAAGGTCATATAAATAAAAAAGTATTAAGTGTTAATAATATAACCGATTTTTCATTTAAAGCATGTCTATTTTTGACAGCTCTAAAATATACTACACACTGCTGGAAAATTAACCAGCTGGATTCACCAAATGGTGATGACCTGGCATGAGCTGGTAGACCATCTTGGACCTGCCAAAAAACAGCTACCAAGTACCAAGAATGCCACCTTGACAATGAAGATGAAAATATTCATAATGTTTCGGTTTAATTTTCACATTTCATCTCGACCTAGTGGTCTACCAGCCCTGCCAGATCCCCCCTGCCAGTGAGCTTGGACCAGATAGAAGCCACCTGCCATGTTATAAAAAGCAATTATCACCTTCAGCTGTCTGGAAAATGACTTTTTAAGAGGGAAATATAAATGTAAAAATAGTTTCATAGTGCATGACCATAGTGTCCCTTTTCTTTGAAAGGACATTCAGAAGAAGAATGTATCACACTGAGATTCCATCCAGTAAATATCCCCCAGTTATTACATTTGAAGTATGTTTAGATTCCGCCTTTTCCTCGACAGTCAAAAAAACTCAAATTTTCCATATGTGGGATACATTCTTACAACTCTTAACGTTTATTATATTAGAGTATATTAGAGACGAGCCTTCGAATGAAACTTTTCACTCTACAACTCAGATTTGACCAACTTCCCACAAATCAACATCAGCTAATCCCTGGAGGATGGTCAGTGACATCTGTCTGGTCTGATGGATTAGATACTGGCCTTTCCAAACCATTCCAAACTTCTCCACTGTACAGCATGTGTTTTTGAAGAGGTCTCATGAGATGGAGGCCAGTTAATGTTATCACAGGGTTCCAGTTCCTATATATCATTTTTACGTTGTGTTGGAGACATACTGGATGATGGATTTATACGGCAGTAGATCTTCTGTAGCAGATGGGTGATGACCACATGTTAGGAGCCATTTGAAGGAAATATAAACTGAAGATGTGATGATGTCAAAGAGAATTTGTAAACAAGAGCAAAATTGAAACATTTTTGTTGAAATACACCTTTAAAGAGTTACGTCCCCATGTTGTTTTTTGGTTGCCTGTCTCTTTAAGGAAAGTGTTTTACGATCTCTGTGATATTCAGATTGAATATACTGTTAATATTTGATGTATTGCTCAAAGCTATATGGCAGTTGAATAAAATAAGATTACCTGGACTCACAGGTGTGGGCAGACTATACAGACTATAATATTTCCACACATTTTGATTTGTCTGCTGGACAGTGGTTGTAAGCCTAAGTCTCGCTCTCAAAACCAAAGAACAGGACAAAGTGTATAAAATCAAGAATGTTGTGAGGCGTGCGGGCTGCTGTTGTGAATTTCTGCAATGAGGCGCTGTGCTGTAATCAACCCTTCAGGTCTTTGTTCAGCTCTTGACCGTGGTGACAGCTGTGGCCTTTTGCACTGCTGTTCCTTCCATGGCTTCTAATGATCCTTACTGTGATTCATCCACAATGAGGTGTCACTCCCTGACAAAGCGAGGCCCTTCTCTCCACACAGGGCAAGAATGGGAGCAGGGAATTGATCAATGCTTACCTGATAATGGAGGACGCGATGTGATGAGTTTACTACACTACCATTGATTCATGAAGACGATACTGTCATTGGTTATATTCAATACTCCAGCTAAGACCCATGCAGAAGATGATGGAAGCAAAGTTTTAAAAGATGGATTTAAAATGGCCATAAATGCTAAAACAAGAAGCAAAGAAACTGTTTATGCCATAGACAAACATGAATGGATATTCTTAGAAGAGAAATAAAATAGACTGAATCCACTGTTGACGTACTTTAAGAGTATGTAGCTTTGGTATGAAATCAACATATTGTATTCCAGGTTGTTTTGTCTTGGAAACAATGGATGAGAGATTTAAGTTCATAATGAATTGGTCAAAGTGGCAGATCTGAGGTGGTAATATTCCTCTGAAACTCCAGAGGAAACATGATACAGTTACAGCACAAATTTTCATCTTATCAGTATCTTATCAGATCATCTTATCAGATAAGTTTCATCTTATCAGTATCCAGGTGAAACAGTGGAAATATTAAAGAGAGCCGTTGGTCATTTCCCCCCCCCTTCTTTCGAGACTTAAAATGTTTTTCCACTATTGAGACTGAAAGATTTCCAAAGTGATGCAAAGTCTATAATAATGGAAATAATGTTTCCATTTGGAAACTGCTTGTAATCAAAGCATATACCCAAATAGGTTGTTGTAAGGATCAATGGAACGGAGTAAAATGGCCTCATGCCAATATTCTATCCAATTTTCTACATCAAGAAAGGTTTTCATTTAGAGAAGGTCAAAGGGTGTATTCAACCAGAATGTCTTGTTGCCATCTATATCAGATGTGATGTAGGGCTGTATGACAGTTGAGGAATAGGAAGACATTTTACAGAACCCAGCTGGAGCTGTGTATATCCCATATACAATTTCATGAGCAAACACATTCTGTGGCCTTGCCAGCCATCAGATCTACACATCACTGAAACCTCTCAGGGACGTTCTTGAGCACAAAATGCAAATGAGATTCCCACATTCTTCAGACCTGAAATAGCTGCAGGCGTTTCTCAGGATAACTGCAGCTGATCTGCTCGCAAAATTGCACTTTTCTTAATATATAAGAAAAAGTTAATGTTAATGTTTTTTTTCTCTATTCTTTTTTTAAGAGAAAGTAAAAATCTGTTTGCGAAAGCACTTTTTACAACAGTTTTATCTTTGTTGGCTTTATTGAATGAGTGACATGCATTTTGAGGAGGTCTTTCATTCAGTTGTTTTCCTGTAGTGGTAAATGACTAGCTTGAAAAAAGAAAACAATGTGGATGACTCAATTTGGTTTGACGTCTGTGTTGCTTCACTTCATATGCAGGTGACATGATGGATTTTGATGGATTCTCTGAGCATTCCCTGGAGGTTCTCTGTTCATTTGTCAGCACTGTGACATGTTTGAAATGTCTGACAGAGTAAAAGCTGAGTTTGTGTCTTTGAAAGCTGTGGTCCTGTGAACGGAGGCCTAACTCTCATCTTGTGTTCCCTTGTGTGTTTCTCTCCACCAATCAGGTGTTAGGAGGATCAGGGCGTCTGTACACCTGCTACACCTCCTGTCACTACTGCCCATGCCCCGCCTTCTCTTTCTCTGTGCTGAGGAGAAACGAGAGTCTAATGGTGAGGTCACTTCCTCTTCCTGTTTCTCACATATTCTCACAGCTGTGCTCACAGGTTAAAGATCACACTCAGACCCTCAGGGCCCTCATCAAAACACATGAGAGGGACTTGTTCTTTCTGGATGTTTCTCCTCTTTGTTTTATCTTTCTGCATTTCTTACTCGGTTGTTTGCTTGTGGGGATGAAAACATAAATCAATTAAAAAAGTATAAAATATGGCCGTTATGTAATTGATTAATTGTCTCTGTGCCGTCATGTTGTATTATTTGTTTAAGACCTCTTTGGACACCATATACAATGTTTTTTTATCCTTATATAATATTTACAGGAGAGCATTAGGCGGAAAAGACAAAACATGCTTTTGGATTAAATACTGTAGATAAAAAATTGTTATCCATTGAAACAAACACATAATCAATAGCATAACTGATTATTGGAAGAGTTAGTTGTATCCCTGCATTTTTTAATGTTGCTGTCATGTATTTGGAGTTCTCTCTCAATCTGTTCCTTCAGCTTTAGCAGTTATTTTCTTCCTGTGGTTTTGTTTGTTTTCTGGTCTCCATTGACTGTCTGCCCTTTGATGGTGTGGCCCCGGTTCAAGAGGGGCCCCAGGATCTTCTGCTACACAGTTGCAGGCACATCAGCCTGATTCTGAACCCAGGGGAAAGAATGAGACTAAATTTAGTCCTGCAGTCTGAGAAAGAAAATTCAGGGACCAACTCAAAACGTAACCTCAGTTTATCATTGAGCTAAACTGAAAAATAAATACCCCATATCCCCATGTGATCTGACGGGAAAGGGTTCTGTGTTGATACACAATCCTCTGTGTAATGTATTAGCATTTGGTTGATGTGCTGGAAGGCATCGTGAATGAACCTCTCCTTTGTTCTCAGATTTCCCTCTTACCAAAAGATAAAAACACATAACAGAAGAACAAAATCTGTAATTCTAATCAGATGGATTCCACAGTGTGGACCACAGCAGCCTGTCCACACACACACACACACACACACACAGTTGTTGAGTTGTTGTTGGGTCCGACTCAGTGTTGAACTATATCTGAATGTATGGGGTGCAGGAAAAGATTCCATCTGCTGTCAGCCTGTAGAGGGTGAATTTTAACAGTGTCTTTCTTGCAGTAGAAAAATTACACATAATCCTATTTATTATTCTCTAATGTGATGCATGTCTAGCCGTGCTAACTGCTGTTATGAGTAATGCAACAGAGATGTGCAGTCACCACATGTTGAAACCAGATAGATGCTTTGTGCATTTGTCTTCACACGTGTTAAATATATCTGTCAAATATATCAATGATCTGTAGCCTCTTTTACGGTTTCTCTTCATATTGTAATAATGTAATTATGCAGTTTTATTTGAGTTATACTAAAACTCCATCATTACCATCATCACTGTGTTGTATTGAAATGTGTTTGACATGCAGTATCTTGCTCTGTGTCCGCAGTGCAAGCACCTCCTGGCCGCCTGCCTGAGTCAGGCCATGGGTTTGTGCCAGCAGGAGCAGGTCTCAGATCAGCAGATGACCCACATTCTCTCAGGGCAAACTGAGGCCAACACATAAATAGCTGATCCTGGAGTAAAGATGAGGCATCAGAGTCTCTGCTGTTGGAAATAAATATCTGGATTTTAGATATTAATATTGATTTTTGCTAAAACATTGATGAAGCGCAGTGGATGTCACATTTACGTTATAATAACTTTTATGTAACGTTCCTAAATTTGTTCGATGCATGTTTTCGACTGAAAGGTGATCTGTTGACAGAATGTTCCGAAATAATCTACAAAGTTGATCAATTAAGTTGTAACCCAAAGGAGCAGATGTTTGTGTATGAGTTTACAAAATATTCACGCGCCGCCAGAGAATGTACATCTGTTCATTGAGCGTGACTGTGTTTATTTTTGGAGTTTCCATTTGTTTGAAGGTTTTGCACCCTGGACAAACAATAAGGGCACGATTTACGGCTGACATTTAAAAGCACTTTTGCCTGCTTTTCTCAGCTGAGTTTTGAACTTTTGCATTAAACACTTTTAACATTTATGAATATTTTTACATGTATTTATATTTGATACTCTAAAAAGCAAAAGTAAAAGTAACTTTTAAAACTAACCAGAGCTTCTTTTTGAAACTTTTCTACACATTGTTGTGAAAACTGAGGTGCCACTTAAAAACATTTGTGATCATGTGTGGTAAACCTCCCATAGCTATTGTTTTACGGCAAAGTTGCATTTAAATTCCCATAACAGAATGTACACAGAGGCGTGAGGTGTTGTCTTGTTTAACTTAAAAGTTTTTTTCACACAAATAAACACAAAGCTACTGATATTAGCAGCACACCTGGGATTAATGAAAAAAATATATTCATTTAAAACAAAAGCAATGAAGTGGGTAGTTTTATATAAACAACTTTTATTAACAAAATATTTCACCATATATAGATTTATTTGTTAAATAACAAGACTCCATTTTGATGCTAAAGTTTTTTGTTGTGAAACAATTTTCTTTGAACATGTAAAGAACACATCACAGTGTAACACAAATACATCAGAAAACACATTTAAAAACACATTATTTTCCATTTACTCATCCAAAGGCAGGAATATTCAGGTACATTTGACTGGCTTGTTAAAAAAGCTTTTTTTCCACTGCTGTCACCAGACAACACTAGCTAACACAGATACAGTGCAGTACAGATTTGTCTCCATTGGAATGCCCAAGATATGGCACATTCCTGTAGTTTAGCCCTTACAATAGTAACAAAGCAAAGATCACATTAGCCATTCAGAGGATACAGAACAGAGAAATACTGCAGAGGAACATCTGCCTCTCTCTGAAACACAGAAGCATCATTTCACCGCCACCTTCATCGGCACAGTTGCGGATGTGCTCTGGTTTTGGAAAGGCAGGGGACATCACTGTCAGGGGCATGTGTGGATCTGTAAAGTTGGATTGTGATGGTTTTGAATTTTGTGAAATGCACCCGTTCCACTCCCAAATACAACACACAAAAAATATAATTACAATGAGCTTGATTGTGGTCTCATTAGATCATGTTTGGTCATAGTATTAAACCACAGCCATTTAATCTATTTGCTCTGTGGAATTTACGATATTGGATTTCATCGTGTAAATAACAGATTAAGAGGACATATGTAATGTGTATTCTCACCTGTACTGTTTAATTATACTGATATAATTATAAGTGACAATAGACCAACAACATTGGGTCAAGAAAAAGGTTGGGGCGTGTTGTAGGCTGGGCTTAAACCTGCATTTACCAGATGAGCACCAGCTGCTCATCATGGCAAAAGCATGCGCACTAACTGCTGCAACTGTTCACAAGCATGTTTGTAACCTGTACCTTGGCAGAAACACCGACCAGTCCGAGTCTTAAAAATGAATCAGTAAATGAAGACCAATCCTTTCTCCAGAGTGGACACACTATAACAGTGATTGGTGATTAATCACATAAAGCAGTCTTGACAGTACAGAGTGTTCTAGCCAGCTCCAGTGGTGACACTTTAAATCTCTCCAGAGAAGATGGTCTTTCCCTACATCAGCTGCTCTTGTTGTGGTTTAGGAGCTTTGTCACAGTGACACATGAGCAGTGCAGACAGACATCAGTTCCCAGTGTGCAGCACCATCACATCTGGGGACAGCAGGAATGAAGGAGGGTGTATTATGGTCATATGGTTAAAGTGTGTCCATGAAGCAGGACAGTGGCCCCAAAAAGTATTTGGATGTTTAAGCCAGACTTGTATGAATGTTATTGCAGCTGATGACTAAATATCAAACCCAATGGCATTTTTAGAAAGAGGTTCTATTATGTGTTTTCACTTTTCAAGTTTAGTTTGATAGAAATCGCTTTTAAAAAATGACATTAAACAGCTCATTGGGACTTTCAAGAGCCTTCCAGACTGTGTGGTCACAACATCCGGAGTTAAATAAACATCACACCCCTAATTTCCCCAAAAATTGACAGTTACTGTAATAGTGTGTTGTTGCCATGGCGCCAAAATGCTAACCATTCAGTATTTCAGAAGGCAGGACGTCATAGAACCAAGAACTCAACAGCGTGTTTTCACAGACTGGGAATAAACATTGCAATATGTAAAATGTAATAATTATGCATTTTTTAAACAATAAAGCATTCATTCTAGTGCACCCCAAAACAAAACCATATTTTGAAAAAAGGCATAACAGGACCCCTATAAATTAAGATACAGCTTTCGAACAAAACGTTTCATAAAAAGACATTTATTTGTTTGATGGGTTAATCATTAGATTTAAACTGTATATGGACACTGGGTGCAGGTGGATGAACATAATTGCACAAAAGCCTCAGAAGCGTTCATTCAATCCTGACAACAATAAACTTTGAGCATGTTAATGAATATGACAAGTTCACGTGTCAGATCTGCTTGCACTGCCGCTGATGTCAGACGTGTAAGACATGTTGCTGTGGCTGCACAAATAGACATGCGTAATATCCCCTGTGGGCCTCTCATGGTACAGTGTGTGAATCATCAGAGAGACTATCCGAACATTAGAGATATATGGAGCATGCAGGGCAGGCACTGCTGGAATACTCTTACAAATAAAGGTTCCTAAAAGGTTCTTTGTTGGGCTGTACCGTTCCATAAAAGAACTTCAACATCCACAGAACCTTTTTGTTGCACAGGAGGTAGCAGAAAATGGTTCTATCAACCATTAAAAGAATGAAATGGTTCTTTGAAGAACCTCTGACTTAAAGGTTTTTAGGGGAACTTATTTTTTTTAGGTAAAAAAAATAGTTCCATGGCATCACTGCAAAGAACAGATTTTAGCACCTATATTTTTAAGAGTGACAAATTGCAAATCAGCTTCATGACTGAACATTAATCATTTACAAGAAAAGGTCTCACATTCTGTGTTTGCAAATGCCATTTGTTTTGACAGCAGTAAATCTAATACATTATTAAGTACAACTTACGTTTTATCCAAAGCAACTTATAGTGCATTTAAATTATACGTTTTCTCAGCACATGTTCTGTATGGGAATTAAACCCACAACCTTTTGCGCTGTTAATGCAATGCGCTGCCATTTGAGCTACAGGAGCACCGTACTTAAATATCCGAATACTTTGTTGGGGGCCATCGAATGTTATATCTGGGCATCTGTATTGCAGTGCAACTATAGGAGTCATTTCCTTCAAATTTTGGCTTCTGAAACTACGACATACAAACAGCTAAGCTGTACTGTGAGTGGACGACCAACGTTTGCTGCAGCACACCTTGGAATTATGTCTTTTAATGACATGACATGGAATGATTTTTATTACTGGTCTCACACAACATAGTTTCATGGTTGATTTTCTTTCATTGATAGATCTTAAATATTTTTTTTAACTCTTGTGTATTCCTGAGAATTCTAAACTAACCATCTCAATTAGAACAAAAACATCACAGGTCCTAATAAATTCAAGCATGGCACTTGTAGCAACTCTTGTTGTAACAGCACGCGTGATAAAATTGGTTTCTTACGTTCTCCGTGTCGTGGTGACTTTTTCTGTTCAGGATCAATCAGATTGTTCCTCATAGCTGTTCTATCAAGCAGTCGTGTCAGGTGATCATGTCAGGTTTTACTAAAGCAGATGTTTCATCATCATCTCATACACGGTTTAAGTTCTCTGTGCAGTGGAGCCATGCTGACCCTCTGAGCTTTTATTCCAGTGCTTGTGTTTGGAAGAACGCCCCTGCTCAAGTTTGTCAGTGCTTGGTCAGGTCACACCATGGAAACATTTATAAATATTTCCAAATATTTGTAGGGAAAAGTTTCTATTCACAGTTTAACATTAAATCCAGAAAGTGCCTGGAAGGGGTCCACAGTGTCAAACTGGATCTTTTATTAATAGCAGAACACGTTGTAGAGGTCTTCTTACCTCGAAACACCTAGTCGCAAACTGTTTGCAGTTCTTTGGTGTGTAAACATTTCTTCCTGTAGTCAGAGCAAATATTTTGACAAACACATCTATAGCAGAGGGTCAATGGTCATTGTGATCTGGTCTCTGTGACGGCGGCTGCCGTTGGAGCTGAGATACAGGTCATCTCGTTGACAAAAGAAATGACGCTTCAGGATCTTCCTGAAGGTGACTCTGAAATCCCGGATGCGGTAGGCGTATATAATGGGGTTGACAGCGGAGTTGGCGTGGGAGAGGATGATGGCGATGTTCATGATGAAGCTGGGCTTCTCCAGCTGTCTGTAAAAGAGAGTGAGGCAGTTCAGGATGTGCACAGGCAGCCAGCAGAGGGCGAACAGACCCACGATGATGGATAGCGATTTAGCAGCGTGGATCTCTCGCTGCAGCAGGCCGTGGTGATGGTTCTCGCCATTGCTGGCGCTGCACTTTAGCTTGATCTGACGCAGCTGCTTGCGTGCCACCGTGAAGATCTTTACGTAGATGCCCAGCATGATCAGCAGGGGCGGCAGCACACAGCCGAAGAAGTTAAAATACACCATGTAGCTCATGTCCACCACGTTCTCAAACTGGCACTCAAGGTAACAGCTATGCAGGAAGTCAGTTTCCATATCAGCAGCATCACTGCTGTTTACAGTCTGTTTTGAGTGGCTGTTGTTTCCGGTACAGGAAGTGCGTCTTCGGTTCCAGCCCACAAATGGGATGAGTCCTATAATAAAGGATAAGATCCATAAAATGGTGATGATTTCTCTTGCTCGTTTTCCTGTGACGAGCTCCTTATACCTGAACACAGGACAGCAGAGATGAATGAAGACATTAGCAAGAAAGAATAAAGAACGTTATATATACTGTTATTTATATATATATATATATATATATATAGTATGTATATACTGTGTATATGTATATACAGTGGGCCTGTGAAGTATTTGGACACTTGCAGTAAACCGCATATTAAATGTCAAGTTTTGCATTAAATAAAACAATATACTGCTAAAATATTTATGTTTTATTGCTAAATGAATAAATGACTAAATTAATTTGTTAAACACAGAGGAACATTTGTGGTTATTCTGTGAGGACACCTGTGTGAACTTGAGGAAAAATATTTCAGACGTCTACAAAAATCATCTAAAAAGAAAGTGCAGTTCTGAGGAAAGATCTCGCATCGTTTGTTTGCAGAATTGTTCATTGGTTTTGATGTTTAGCTGTTTCCTAATGGAATGACATTCACACATACGCAAGTGTGGCTTAAGTCTGGGGATACTGTATTGTATAGTAAGCAGGAGAGCTTGGGTGGGGGTGCAGGAAACGAGCACACATTCAGGTGACTGACGGCTCAAACTTTCGATTAATCATGCGCCGTCAGACAGCTCAGATTCTGCTCCCTCTGATGGAGTGAGGTGAGTAATGCATGAAGTGCATTATTCATGACATCCAGCGCAAGCTTCCTCTGAGTGCAGAGCTGCGTCACTGCTGCGGTTCCAGTGACAGATGCAGCCACAGACGTGATGAGAGATAGCATCACATATAACTACAGATAACTGCATTTGCATTTGTCATATGTTTTAATCACCAACTGCTTTTTTGCTGTGATTTCTGAAGCAAGAAACACTGTTACGCTTCCTTGTATTTACAGTAAGGTGATGTGTTTGATGTGTAACTTGTCCCACACTCTTAGTTTTAAGTTGTGATACAGAGAATCCAGTTGTTGTGTGAGAGATTCTAAGCGACTGGATTAACCATATCTGGGGACCAGAATATTACAGACAGACAGATGGACTTGCTTGACTCGGGCTAGTGAGGAAATATCTGTAGCAACTACAAAAACAAAACGAAAACAAACAAAACACTGTGCTAAAAAAAATAGGCAGCAAAAAAACTGCATAGCAACGGCATAGCAATGGCCCGGCATTGAGGCTTTTGTTTTTTTCTAAAAATGTTGAAAAATCTAGTTTTATTTTCTATTGTTTCTCAAGAGATAGAGATAAAGGTTTAAACAAATGGCACAAGTTAAACTTTAAGCTGTTTCCTCGTGCACCGTATCCTTGTTTGTTGTAGTGCTTCATTTCTTTCCCTTATATTTATATATTTACTTGTATGTCGGTGTGATATGGAGGGTTATCCTGATAATGCACTTCAATTATAGTTGTTGGTACATTTTCAATAGTCTAGAAAACATGAGATGATGTCACTGCATTTAGCTCAGACGTCTTTCAGCCAGATCACCTCTCAGTACTCATAAATAGAGGGACGAGTGGATTAGCTCTGGCATGACAACAACCCACTGGCATCCCCATCTCACACTCCAGGACCCCCCCTCGCCCCCTTCATTTAATTCCACATATAAATTCCTCCTCTCACTCTTTCATCCTGCAGGTCTCTTGTTTCAGCTTGGGTCCGCAGATCTCTGCCTACAGGCTTCAGTTTCAGTGAAAGCAGTTCACACGGTGGACCTAAAGAGTCTGTCTGCTTTATTCGTAATGGATGTTAAGAGGTGCATTTATAGAACAGTCCACCCCAAAACACATCAATTAAAAAAGGCTACAAACCCAGCAGCATTCAGGAGAGTTAAGATCATGATAATCCTAACAGTAGTTAATGTCCAGGGGTTAGTTCCTAATGCTGATCTAGTATCACCCTAATGAATTTTCTCAGCTATTTACATTTATGCATTTGGCAGACGTTTTATCCAAAGCGACTTACATTGCATTACACTATCCATTGATTCTGAGTATGTGCAATCCCTGGGATCGAACCCATGACCTTGGCGTTGTTAACACCATGCTCTAACCACTGAGCTACAGGAAAGACAGATACTCTAAAGACAAGTAATTTGTCATCTGTCCATCAATTCTCTGTGTTGTCACAAACTAGTCAAACAAACCAGAGCTTGCAGGTCTAGCACGCTCAGGGACGATTCAGAGCACGTCGTGTGAGTACAACCTAAACACTCAACCAATGGCGTGACTTTGAGCCAGGACTGTTTGTTTGAGCAACAATGACAGACACTGTGTCCCAATCAACCCTATCCATCCTTAATAGCATTTGCTATGCTTTAGTATGTTCCAGTACTTTGCATAATAAAAACAGTACATACGTTTAGGGTACAGTACCAGTAGGTGAACTGGGATGCAGCAGGAGTGCTTGGAAAACTTATTTAAAAACAGGCCATTGTTTTTGTGATTACGTTTGGTGACACAAGTGTCACAGAAAGGCCTCGCTCTGTGTTTATCAGAGGCCTCCTTACTTTTTCACAGTGAATGACAGAGATGCTCTGGTCCTCCACTCCTCAGCACACCAGTGGAAAGGCATTCTCATGCGAGACCACACTCAGAGTTCTATAAACACTGCCTACAGTTTTGGGAACTTAAACCCTTTATAGTTCCTGCAGTCAGAGTCCAAGAGGCTATACAGAGAGCGAGATTTGGTGGTCCAATCTGGTGAATGAAAACCAAAGGGGGAAATATTGGCAGCAATCTGTGGAAATTCAGTTTCTCTTGGATCATCCACTAACAGTGATCATGGCCAGAACCAGTATTTCCAGTAACTACAGTCCAACTAGAAATGAGAAACAAGTTCTGACCACCCACAATCAGAGATGATTTGAAGAGCTTTAAAAACACCATGAGAAGTGTGTAGGAACCACTTTCACACCAGACTTTTACACACGCACACAAACTGGTGTCATTCTGCTTTACTCTTGTGTTTGCTGTGATATGAATCCCATTCACACATAATTTCATAAGTGAGCCTTTACACACTTCCTTATCACACCTGTTAAAATGCAGCTCATTGTGTCATATTTTCATTCTTCACATTCATTTCAATGGAGTCTGATCAAGAGTGACACTGAATATTGTAAATTTCCAAAACTCCTGAACTTTAACTTTAGATTTGACGCTGCAATGCAAATTTGTCAAATGTGTAAGTAAACCTTTAAAATTTCTCCATCAGACTGCTATAGATTATTAATATTTCATACGCTAGGCTTATACACACACAAACACACATGTAAACAGCAGAAATGATATGATGACACACCTAATCTCAATCATTCTCTCTTGAAGGGTTTTCTCTTCATAGCAACTGTTGATAGTGCACCAATAGGCAATTTTTTCTGTTTAGTCTCTGTCGATCTCAATTAACCAGATCTGTTGTCATTGCCCTTGAGCATCATCTGAACCCTCTTTAACGAGCAAACATGTTTTTTAATAACTCATCAGAGTTGTGATCATGAATCCCAGTGAACGAGTCCTTAAATGTCTCAACTTCGACCAAACGCACATAAGACGTTCATCTCGAGTTTGTTATCATTGTTGCAGATATAAGACGTGCTTACAGACACGTGTAAATAAAAAGCAAACATCTTGTTGATGGTCAAACGCAGAAGACGCACGCGGAACGTGTTTATGCTCGCGCAGGGAATGTTTTGTTTCAAAGCGTATTACTTAATAATTTATAAACAGTAATGCACGGATACATTGCATTACTACATTGTCATTACAGTAATACTGTAAAATACTCACCTCAGGGGAATTTTGACAGCCAGATATCTGTCGATGGCAACCGCCAGAAGGCTAAATATTGAACTTTGAGTCAGTACCAGAACAAAACAAGCCAGAAAGAGGCATCCGTAAAAGTCTGATCGCAGACCGATGCTTATAGTGATGGCAAAGGGAATTGCGAGAGAACCGACCAGAATATCAGCCACGGCCAGCGACACCAGGAAATAATTGGTGGCGTTCTTGAGAGTGGAGTTGATGGCCACAGCCCAGCACACCAGCACGTTACCCACGATGGACAGAACGGCGATCACCAGCTCAATGGCGATGTATAGCGAATCCATGTTTGCACACTTTGATCAGATACACCAGAAGTCTTCTGACAACAGGTTAAGATGCCATGAGTATGTCTGTCGCGTCACCAGTAATCTTCTGCAATAATCCACGACTGTCCAAAGTTTGTGATTTGCCAAAACGGCCATCTGTTGATGTTAAAAACAACATTATCTGCAACAACTGTAAATGCATGTTATACACTGATACAATTCGCTTAAAATATATGTTAGTCTGCTGGACCATAAGATGCGTAAACATGTTGCGTTTGCGGCGTTACCTTCATACCCAGATGTCCGAAGTTCTCATTAAAGTTATTCCAGCAAGACAATATTATGATGAAGAAAGTGTAGCTTTGCTTACCCTCATTTAGAGTGATTTTGTAATGTTGTAACTGTCTGGCAGTCGTGTCTTGCGGTTCATGTTGCAGAAGCGGAGGAGTGATGTGACCCGCCGCCGGAGCGCAACACATGGATCTTCAAGCAGCTTGCGAAAAACATGAAGAAACAGAAATTTTGTACTGTACGTCACAGTTCA
The DNA here is from genome assembly GCA_036877575.1 of Botia almorhae. Taxonomy (NCBI): domain Eukaryota; kingdom Metazoa; phylum Chordata; class Actinopteri; order Cypriniformes; family Botiidae; genus Botia; species Botia almorhae. The sequence continues at coordinate 181,049 of JAZGTJ010000098.1, read as the reverse complement.
TAGCCACGCCCAGCCGCTCGTGACAGTCTGCTGTAAATGTAAAACTGAGATTTAAAATAACAAGCACATAGAAACAATAATAACGAACAGGTTTAGTGCAACTAGATTTCCATTTTCTGATCAGCGGTTTGTGTATATGAGAGAGTTTTGGAAAGCTGACATGCCCTGCAGCGTAACGTGCTGCGGTCCAGTCCATCTGAATTAGTTTAAACAGCATTATTTTTATCCCTTAATAATTATTATACATTTTTTATACTGCTTTTATTACCATATGTATAAACTACACTAATATCATTTTTAGAAAAGCATTTGCTTACTGTAGGACTATTTAAAATAAACCAGTGCAGTCACTAAAGGTGCTTTAAATGAGAAGTGACGCCATTGACACCTAAAAACACCATTACCTAGATAAACTCCTACGAACATCTGTTTAACCCGACATCCTGATGATACTAACAACACACTTCATGACAAGCAACATATGAACAGTTTGAGCTTTAAGTAAAATAATAATTTGTAAAGTTATACACACAAATATTGGCAGATGGAAAACAGAGTAAAATAAGCAATATAAACAAATAAAAAAACAGACTTCTGTGCTGCTATTATTTAATAATAATGAAAAGAGTAATTACAATATACATCATGTTGTTACATGTATTTAATTTTCAATCATAAAAAGTTTAAAATGTACAGAAAACGTCAACAGCACATCCTATGACTTTACAAAACAAGTTAGAATGACGGTTTAATACAGCACTGCCTGTTTCAAAACATGGCTGTGATCTGCCTTTACGATTCTGTTTGCACGTTCCACACATTGATTGGAATGATATGTGTGTTTAGCCTGTAAACATACTCTAGCATCTGTTAATCTGAACGCTAGTGTGTTGTATTTCCGAGATGATCTTTGTATGTGTGATGAGTGAGTGAAATGCCGTTACTGGGTAACTCCTAAAGATCTACACTGTGGACTGTTTGTGTTTGGAAATAAGATTTCCATTGTATCAACACACACATTTGACTGCTGCAGGAGGGCGTTTGAAGGGCGTCAGCAGACCCATTAAACTGCTAAGAGTGGGGCTCCTTAAATTCACACCGTCTGTGAAAATACACTTTCACTTCTGTGTAGCAGGAAAAATATGATCACAATATTTTGTGAATGAATCTGATGCAAAACTCTTGTCTCAGATATTCTGTTCTATTAAAAATATTATAGCTTTTTAAAACAAACAATCAAGCAATTTATATAACCAACAAAAATCTTTATTATCTGTTAACCAGCAACTGTCCTAAAGCAAAAAAACATACACAGTTGTTAACCATTAAAATATTTAAGAGTTTGAGGTTAATAAATATCTTTGCCAATACAGTACAGTATGAACAACATGTCTAAGACTGTTCCCTTGTAGCTATTACATTTTAAAACTGAAGGTGTATGTCCTACACATTTATATCTACAGATTATTGCAAGGCCATGTGTTTGAATTTGAATTTGGCACAGGATATACTGCTGACCAGATAAAACATCCTCCTATCAGAGTATTTTTTCATATTCATACTTTATTTTGTTCATTTTGTTAGTTAAGTATCTTAATGGTTTTTACAAATCTGTTGTAATTTAGACAGAAGACATTCAATAATCAATAACGGTTGTCTGAAACAGTGGTACAGTAATCAGTCTAATATTGACTTTCTGACTTCAGAAAATAATTAACTAGTGTAACAGAGAAATAATCACATAGTTTGTTAATAATCCACGTAGTATCGTTTCATAGTTCGTCATCTTCGACATCTTCAACAAATCATAAGAAACTCATTTTTAGATTTCCTTAAAGACCTCTGAGTGTTTAAAATAATTTGTGGGAAAGCTACAACAGTAAAAAATACTTCATATATTAATATATATGTCAATGTATTTGAGTAATAATACTGTCTGTATAAATATTAGCAGCTCCAAAACTGTGAATACTAAACTATGTTTTATACGTTGTTTTAGTGCAGGATTGCGACCACAGACTCTGTAAGCAACTTCTAAAAATGAGTTAAATCCACACAAGAAACAGATTATATGACGTTTGAAAAAAGTTTCAGTTGTTTGAGGCTACAGGGAGTGTGTGTGTGTTGCATTGTAATATTCTGGTTGTATAGAGAGGAGAATCTGCGCGTGTACACTATGTTTAGAACAATTGAACGAGAAGAACTGAACTACACAGAACTGAGGCAAAAAAGTGCTTCTGTGCCCCTGTTTTCTTCCTCTTCCTTCAGTCGGGAATCAAGTCTCAAAGTACTTATAGATCTGAGACACATATTGCATGACCCTCTGCCAGTCTGGTCGGTCTGTGTGCATTAATTCATCTATGTCCTAGAGAGAAACAGACAGAGAGAGAGAGAGAGAGAGACAGAAAGAGAGAGAGAGAGAGAGAGAGAGAGAGAAGGCATTTAGATGGCAGGGTCTGTTCATATTCATCATGTACAGTTAACATGGACTGCATATGTTTATAAACAAAAGGATAACAGGAAAAATGACATTCATATACTGTCAGAGGTGGTGACATTCATAAACCTCATCTCCCCTCCTCATTATCCTCTGAGGAAGAGCCATTCTACTGGAAATGGGATTTTCCAGTCATTGGCTAATGTTGTCTGGATGAGATATGGGGCTTATGGTTTTAAGAGAGCAGGTCAGCAGGGCAGAGAGCTTCTCGTTAGCATCACAGCCAGTAAGAGGTCGCAAGTATCATTACGTGTGCAACTGTAGACACTGTATCATGTCCACAGGGGACATGTCACACACACCCTCTCAGCTCACAGCCAACAAACAACCAGGCATCAATATAATGAGTGTGAGACTCCTCTGAGGCTGTTACAGTTCTGAACTTCACAAAATGCTGCTTATGGCGTCCAGGAGCAAAACATCCATATGACATTTGAGGCAGTACAATAGCTTTGTGTGAGGAATACGCCAAAATTTAAGCTGTTACTCACCAAATTTCTTTCCTTCCAAATTTCTTCATTTCAATTTGTGTTGCACATATTCTGTCAGTTACGCCAGATCACGTCTGAATGTGTGGAAGTGCGAATGACATCGGCGAGATATTGCAGAGATGAAGACTTTTTTCAAATGGTCTTCCAGAAGGTGAAAGATGTTTTGAAAAATTCATGCAGATGAAATGATAAAAGCCTGAGAAAAACTATTGCTTAAAAATGGCCGCAGGGGTCAAACCATCACATTATTGAACTAATAAATGAAATGTTTCTTTGAGTGTCATCTCACCCATCTCAAGTTATTACTAACTGCCTTAATATTCGTGTCACTCTTCCCTCCATGTGTCTATATATCGTCTTGTGGAATTTTCCTGCTATAGTATCTGTGGGTGTGTTGAAACCAGAAGAAACATTAAACATTTACAGGTCATTTTAAAACGTCCCCAGCAGCCAGTGAGGTATTTGGACACATTCTCCTCTATGTTCTCTAAATTCCTAGCACACTTGTTTCTAATGCAGAGTGGTGGTCATACAGACAGTGCTTATATGGGATAGGCAGAAGTAGACAGTGGCAAGAATCTAATATCGCTGGCCTTTGCTCTCTCTCTCTTTCTCTGGTTTGCTTTCATTACCTGCAACACAAAATATTTTGCTGACCAGTGGAGGATATGAGGTCTTCCATAAGCCAACACTTGAAATGACTGTGATGTCAGCAAACCATTTGATCTCATTTCAGTAGCTTCATCCTGTATCTACACTTTAAACACACCAGACACAGATTCAGAGCTTTAATCCTCTTTACACGTTTCTTGTGTGTTTGTACGTGTTTGTAAAAACAAAGCGTAAGCATTGTGAAGAATGTGTCAACATAAAATATTGTTCTCTCGACTGTAGGGAAGTCATAAAAGTGTTATTCAAACAAACCTCCAGTCAGCGAATAATCTGTCAGCTGCTCACAGAAAGTCTTCAGATAGTAGCCGTGTAATAGGTACAAACAGTAGCCATAAGATCAGCCCAACCGCTATATAACAGCTGTAAATATAGGCGAGGATGATCGCTCAGGTAAAAGTCAACAGTAAACAAATACAGTTTGAAACACAAATGAACGGAGCATCTGAGCAGAGCATCTGTACAGAGAATATACTGAGAACTGTACTGTACTGAGAATTCAGCCAACCCTTCCAAACGTGGCTAATGTAAATCGGAAAATGACACGTGAATTGTGGTCAATTGTGTGTGATAGATTTCCTACTACCTCCTTTTCATAATCACCATCCATTAGCACTTTCAGCTCTATTAGCAGCTCATCTTAAGTCATTGAGGTAATGAGACGATGTGCATAGACCATCATTTCCACTTCTTTACAGTTTAACACATATTCCCCACTGCTGCTCACCACGGCATGTGCAGAATTCAGCACACACAAATATAGCTGAACTTATTTTAAGTTGAGTGTTAATAAGAGCTGATTGAGAAGCACTCACTGAAACCCACAACAACAAGCACCTTCACTGGAAACACTGAAAAGTGAAAGTCTTACAGCTCTTCAGTCCGGCTCTGTTTGGTTGTTGTGATAGTTGATATCAGTGGGCAGGATTCCCAAGCTTTGCTTTGTGTCTGGTGCTTGTTTTTCAGGAAAACATCACGATGGGGGTGTTAGGGGTCAGCTGGAACTGACTGCTGTTCAGAGAGGAAACTGAGATAACCTCACAAACACGGCCAAGAACTATCACCCCCAAATCAAAAGGACTATAATAAGAACTTATTACTGAACTTAATTACTGATTAATATCATGTAAATAATCTCATTCTCACAAATATATCCTTTAAATGTAACGAAACATCTGAAATGTGCGATTGTAAGTATACATAAAGGAAGTGTTTTTGTTGTTGTTATGTTTGGAATGTAACTGAGAGATGTTTAAGCACAGACAGAAGGGGCTGCACAGGGGCTGTGTTTGCTCTCAGCACTGAAATCACAGAATAAAGTGAAACCGAACATGCCACTGACGCAGATACACATCTACTGACAAACATTATTTTCATCTTTTTCATTGTTTCCATTTATTTTACTGAGCTTTTCAAAAAAGTGAAAAGAAAAAACGTGTTTTGTAAATGTACTTATAATCTGTGAACAATAAACTCACATGTAATCCACACACTGGTTCACACTCTTTCACATCACATGAGTTTATATAATTATGTTTGCAAAAAATTGACACAATAACATCTGTTTACCTGACTTGATTTTTCTTCACATTATGGTGTCTTAAGCATTCTCTTCACTTACCCTGTTGTCTCATTGGTAAACAATTGTGCAAATTTTGAAAAACTTAATTAGTGGCACAATTGACACAATAGTGGTGCAAATGACGCCACGTTCATTGCAAAGTCACACATTTAGATTATCACAGTCATTATTAGTATACTAACAGTGTGGGAAACATAAGCTGATTTCTGTGTGTAAATGTAGACTCACCAGCGAGGGCTTGATGCCGATACTTTCAGCTGCTTTGAAAGCCAGTGTGAGATTCCGTCCCTGTGGAGGAAAAGGAAACAGGATTCAACTGACCAAACTGAACCCTTGACCATCACAGCATGATTTACAGTTGTGTAAAAACAGGTGTGTAAAGCAGACGGTAGATCTAACTTCTCCAGTCGTGCTGTAGTGCATTCAAAAGCATGATGAATCTCTACAGACGAGGCCATTTAGTAGCCTTGACATTCACAACACACCTTTCTGAATAATTCAAATGCATAATGTCGCATCTCTTCCTGTAATGTCTATTTTACTAATGGCTGTCATTCATCACAGAAACCACGGCCCTCTGTATGTGCTTGTGCATGTGTATGACTGAACCAACACACAGCTACGACGAAGCAGACATTTATTTATGTTGTGTTTACACCACTCTATAAGCCATCTGTTTATGTATTCTGTCAACACTAATCTATAGAAGTAATTCAATACATGTGGCAGGTCAGCACAGGGGAAACTGTCTTAACATTTTAACTTTTTTGTTTAACATTCCGCGTCTGATCACAAAATGTGTCAGGCAGCAGAGAGAGAGGGCATGACAGCATGAGTACAACACATGAGTAATCACTGACCTACATCTAAACAACAGATGTGTGTGTGAGCAAGCACCTTATCTTGGCTGATGAGCTCCTGGTAAGGGATGTGTGCAGGCAGGTAGGTGTGCAGGAGAGCACAAAACGCCAGACCATCACTCCAACTGCTGCTGAAGTTTGTTATATCTATATTCTACAGGACAAGAGGAGGAAAGTTTAAAGGCCACTTATAGGATTCTTATGGAAAATAACAGATTACAAGGTCAGAGCACCAAATACTGTATATTTTAAATAAACAGTATGAAGGATGGAGGGATGAGAACTGTTGTTATAGCAATGAAATTGTCGAGATGGACCTCACACACTCCAGTTTTATATTGTCTTTGACTGACTTCCTGTCACCTCCTTTATGTCGTGTTGCAGTAATTCTTCTTTGTGTGGATGCATGTATGTCTGAGTTTGGGAATGGGGCTCAGTCCTCATCAGCCCCTGCTAGGCCCTCAGAGTCCCAACATTTCACACATCTCTTCGATTTGGAATCAGATATTAGATCTGAAATGAGACCCTGACAGAAGCTCCATCCTCAGCTGAGTTTGAGAGGGGATGAGAAGTTCATGAGCAGTTCCAGCAGGAGGTCAGAACATCATCATGGAAGTCACCCACAGAGGGACAGCGCAGAGACTTCCACCATCTGTGCTCCGCACGGCTGAGTGACATCATCTCGTGTCATGTGTGTCTGCAGTGTTCGAGTTTGTCTTTAAAGTAGTTTGTCACGTTCAGTAAGTTTTACGATAGCTTTGTGTGAGAAAATGTTACTGATGCATTTGCGTGTTCATGCAGTGTGGTCATCATTCTGGGAACCCTGAGAGTTTGGTGTCACTGAGAGACACTATATGCGTTCTTTAAAAAATCCTCAAAACATCTCCAATGTTTCTTTAAAACATTGTTTATTCTACAAAATAAACCATGATATACATCTTTGGTAAGCACATACTATACTAGACCTAGAAACACATTGAATTGGTTTGAATTCTGTTTGTTTTAAGTTATGAGAATGACCCTAAACACACACAGAGCTAAAAATAGCTTCTGTAGCACAGGTGGCCCTGAAACCACAATTACACACACATAGACAGGCAAACAAACACTCGCTGGTTTACACAACACTACACAGGCCTCAAGAGGCGATTGTGGGCGATTGCGTGCGTGTCACAGGAATGCAGGGAGAGATGCAGACAGGCACATCCTGGTCAGTGTGCGTGTCAGGGTGGCGGAGGGGGTGGATAATGTCACCTGAACAAAGAGGAGGGGGGGATAAATGTTCTAAAACCATCAGTCCCCATAATTACACTGGAACCAGGCATAAAGCAAACACAGCCTCCAGTGACAGGAAATCACCCTTTGCTCTCTTCAAAAGATGAGATGAGAGAATTAAAGCTGGTGGTTTTTCATCTGTTTAGACAATACTGGCTAACCAGCATAGCTTCAGTTTTCAGCTTGGACAGAAGCCAGATGTATTTTCATTTACTGCAGTGAAAATAAATAGCTGAGCTTACTCATGCTGGTTTGTAGTGGTGAGTCGCAATAGTCTGCTAACACAGAAAATGTCACTTCCTTTATAAATCGCCCCAGACGTCGTAATGATACGTTTATGGTTTTGAGTCATCTGGCATTAGACACATTAACACGTTTCAGCTGCTCGCACACTAAATCAGAACTGTTACTTTGTGATTAAGTGTGTAAGATATACACTTTGAGTTTTACTGGCCATTTAAAACAAGACGCGATCGCTCATGCACATATAATTGCCTGTCGTGAGACAGCACATACACAAACACACTGTCAACGCTCACAGAAAGAGCTTTTAATAACGGAAGCACATCTCTTAAAAGCCATGTGAGTGACAGGCTTTTAAAGCGATGCATGCAGTCTCTCAGCCATGTACACAGAAGCATGCTGGTGACTATTTTAGATAAATGATGAATGTGGTATATTTTACTAGTTTATAGTTCATTTGGAAATAACATTTCTCTTATTTGTTTTATATACATATACATAAACAAACCCTAAAGATTTTTTCAATATGTAACAAAAGAAGTTTCGTTTATGTAGCTCTCTCTCATACAACAACGCATAGTGTGAACAGGGACAGTTTACCACAGTATTTGGTTTTAAATGTAGGAAAGTCATACATATTTGTATTGGCACAGCGCTCACAGCTTAGCTGCATCTGTTCTCTGTGCCTCTGTTTACATGAGAACAGGCCTGGAAAAGGACAATAAATAGTGGTGGAGAAATTTGATGTGAGAGGGGCTGACTGATCAGCGACACAAATAAACCAGAGCCTACAGGATCAGAGCTCCTCAAACAGCCCACCGCTGTCTGTCTGACCTCTGCAGATTCAGCAAAGCTCCACCTCAGGAGTAATCACCCTCAGATCTTCACTGGACTCACTGGAAAGCAGGAGTGAATCCTGACTGACTCTACATTATGATGGAGGTCTCGTTGAGGGATATGCTTATGACACCACTGCATGTAATTATGCAACATTGATGTACATTATTATTAATATTATTGCCTAAATGTATTAGAACAAACTAACTCATAAACCCTTGGTACTAAATGTAGACTTTCTCACATCATTTGTCCTATAGACTTGAATAAAACCCTAAACCTACGGGCTCATGTTCTATTACTTTACTAAATTATGGGACTTCACCTGGTGGGTAATAAAACTGGCAACCTGGTAACCACCCTAGTAATAGAAGTAGCTTTAAACCGCTACTGTAGCAACACCCTGACAACCGCTCACAGCATCCAGACATGCGGGTTCAGCGCGGGTGCGACACTCGTATTTTCTTCAGAAAATGCAGTAATCTAATTTTAGAGCTCTGAGGACGAGCAGCATGTTTGGTCTGGTGTTTCTGGATCAAAGTAAATGATCTAATGATGCAGCTTTGAAGGAAAACATCCACGCACAAGAATACCTGCCTTACCACACCGTGTGACAGAGAGAGAAACAGAGGGAAACAGAGGAAGAAGCCCCAGTTTCCTGTGCTTTCGTCCCCTGTGCTGGGAGCATTACACCACACACACATCTCCATATCCGAAAGACATTCTTCATCTTTGAATCAAGCCCTCCTGAACGAGCCGAGCACCCAGCTGTGCTGTTTGTGTGAATGACTGAGGCGCAGCTGATTCCTCTGTTTAAATGGGCCGACCGACCCCTTTGTTCTCACGTCTTATTGTCTTTATCCTAAACAAACAGCTCAAGGAATGGTTTTGTTAGAATGCTTTAGAAAAAAGCAGCTGACCCAAATCAAAGACTTTAAAGAAAGATTAGAAAGGGTCTATAGTGGGATGAAAATGTTCTGGGGAATTAACATTGGGAATGATTTTGTTGTGAGTGGAAAATAAATACATTTTTTCATTTGAAGCAGTTTGCTTAAATGTTTAAAATATTATTGTAGAAAAAATATAATTGTGCTAACATATTAATTTCTGTTATTACAATTTAAGTAAAAATGTTGGATCATTTGAACCAAATAATGAAGCCAAAGCAGCCAATAAGAGCGCAGGATAGAGCGGAACTCCTTGAAAACTCTTTTAAAAGCTTTTCAGGATGATTCTTAAGAAACTGAGTGATAAAATGTCAGGAAAACATTTTTGTAAATTCTAGGCAAAGAGTGACTACATTGAATATGCTAGAATATAACCTGTTTGCATTTATTTTTTAATGATGAGTTTACTATCATTCTACAATAATATTATTCTAAAATGTATAATAAAGAATTTTATTAACATTCTGTACTGTACAGTACTGTACAATGGATGTCTACAGGAAACTTTATAATAGAAACTGGTTAGGCATATACACATTATACAGTCTGTAACCGTGTGACTTGTGTGATCAAATCTTTTAAATCCCCCAGAACGATTTACTGAATTGACTTTCAACATGTTTTTTGCTTGTTTTGCCAAATTGAGGGTCGAAATGAGAGTCAAAATGATTTTCCGTGATAATTAACAGCATGCCACAGACTCTGTCAATACAGCTTAAGTTCTATTGAATCTGGACATAACTTTTAAGCTTCAAAAATAGATAACTCCTAGACGCACATCCCTTAACAATCAACAGCTAGTGTGTACTGTCTGACAGTGTACTGTAGCTCAATTCTTAATGTACCATAGACCATTCTGAAAAGGATGCTAAAATATCTCCTAAACAATCTTCAAATCAAACAAAGTCCAACGATAAACCGAGTTGAAAATTGTATGTATAAATACAGTGATCTGAGTGGATGATTTTTGGGTTCTTCATGGAAACATCTGGTGTGTGTGTGCTCATTAAGTTTCCATCATTCACTAAGAGTGCCCAGCAGCACAATATTAAGAGTCCTGCAAGATCAATTCTACTGACAGTTTCCAATGGTGTACGTGCAGCACGGCCTTCACATGTACTGATGAGTCCTGAGGACCCACAAGTGTCAGGAGAAACCTCCTGAGGCACATAACATTAAGACTCTCTGGTGGAGAGACCATGTGCGCGTTTGTGTGCTTGTCTGGTTATTTATATTAGGATTAGCATCAGCGTATCCTTGGCAACGACACGGGCCATGAGTATAGAGTTGAAAATGCTTGCAAACATACAGAAACAAACAATCTCTGTTGTTATTGTATACAACAACGGCATATAAGCATGCATATATGGTCCTAAAACAGCTGTACACCAAATATATCTACAACCAGATCCTGAAAAGTGGGCTACAGAGCAATATTTTAGATTTGAGAGATGTTATTGGTATGAGTTCGCTCCTTCATAGCTCAGGAGATCTCAGTAACATTTAGGTTTTTGTTTAAGTGCGAAATTTTGTTTGTTTTGTTTTTAAGGATTGCTTATGAGAAATAAAAGCAGACACAAAGGAGAGATTCTGAACAGACATACCAAAAGAGACATACCGTTTAAACATGCCGAAACAGCATATTAAAATTAGTATGGATCATATTTTTGGGGGGGAAATATGAAAGTTTGCATTTGAATTCCCTTTTGGTATATTGGCTCGGTTTGATATTTTGCCAGTGACACATATGATAACTGAACAGGTGAAGTCTAATCCATCTACTAGCTAGTTATGAGAGTCTAGGGAGTAACAGATCAAGTGGACTGATGGCTTTTAACCCATGTTAATTAGCCACAGTCCACTGACTGAGTCATAACTAACTAGCTTGACCCCAGCATGACCTTTATACTCCATTTTATTCTTCTTTTTTTCTGTTGAACTTTTTCAAAACAAGAACATCAATGTTTTGTCTACACCCCAACACAGTCATGCAAGGACAAAATAAAGAAAACAAAAATGAAATAAACTCCATCAAAATAAATAATTAACTTTCCTACATAATTTTGGGGTATTTTCTTCCATTGTGGCGAATGTACAATTTACATGATCAGATTTACAAAACAAATTGTAAATATTGTCATTGTTTATGTTAACTAAGCCGGTCCAGCTGTTGTTTTATGTCTCTTGATGTCTTTTTTCAGTTGTCATTTTGTTGTTTGTTGCTTCTGTATTTGTTGAAAAACCTTATAACTTTAATAAAATAAAAAAGGCATAAAAACGCTATCCTGAAAGAAACATCCTCGCCATGTTCAAAAGCACAGAACTGCACTATTATTGTATTTTCGCAATTAGTTACATAATGTTATCAAATCAAATCACATCTTTTCATCTGTCCTTTCATCATTTTATCTGCGAGGGGGGTTCAGACACCGGCCATACCGGCTCCAAGCCAGACAGATGAGGACAATAAAACAGGCAGTTTCCGACACCTCATTTGAACTGTGCAGGAGATGAGGGCCGTACATTTGTGTGTGCGTGTGTGTGTGTGTGTGGCGGTCAATACTCACAGCCCTTTATTGATAATGCCTCTTGTAATGAGGCTTATTTCAAAGCAAATGGGAGTAGAAGCAAATGAATCTTGTCTCAACCTTCACACAGCCATTGAGGGTCTTGCGTAGGTGGACTTCAGTACATAAACACCACCCACCTGCCACTCAACAGCCGCATAGTGATCAACTGTGGTCAATACATTATTATTAATCATTTGTGTGCAGGAGGTGCAGGAGCTGCAGGAGGTGTCTGCGAGCGATTGTGATGGGAAAGGATGAAAATGGGAGTGAGATTTAAACATGCTTTAAGAGGAGGGATGGATGTGTGTGTGTGTGTGTGTGTGTAACAGGTGACAACGCTGTTCATCTCCGCAGGTTAGTGGAGAATTAGTCGCTCTCTTCCCTGTCCGGTGTTCTCACAGCTGATGACTCTTATGACACAGTAAACCAGCAGCCTTCCTTGACCTTTTCCTCAGCCCATATTAAACTCAATTTGAAGCATGTGTTCCTCTGCTAACCTTTTCTCAGGTCTGCAATGTGAGAAGAGGCCTGTGGCCATCACTGTCCCCATCAACACAAGCTCGTATGCCTCGTTCCGCTGGACACTCTTATAATGGATATATGCACAGCTTTAATGCTGAAGGAAACACGTTTGGTAGAGACTGGAATAAGGAACATGTCTACGTCATATTTCACCTCCAAATAAAAAAATTTGAAACATTATTTTGTTAACAAAGTGACTTTTTTTGATTGTTATGATTTTTTTTGTATTGCTACAACTAAGCACATTTCCACAAATTCTTTATGATGTAAAAAATCTCATTCTTTAAAGCACAATCTAAAAAAGTGAATCACTGAAGAAAAAAACTCTTTCCGTCTATGGAAAAATACATTCAAGTAAAAATTCCACAGTGAGTCTGTAGCAGCAGTCAGTAAACCACACAACATTATACAGTCCTGTTAAATGTAACCTTTAGGGAACCCAGAGTGTGCGCCTGGCACAACCCAAATCTAAACCCAATTTTAGAGTCTCCATCCACCCCACAGAAAAATGTGCATCATACAATAGCCTAATTATTTTCAATGTTGATCTATGTAGCGATTAGCTTAAGCCTTTTATTGCGCTCTGACCACAAAACAGTCATTATTTCAGCCGCCTGAGAATTGGGGGCTAACGCCAACATACAACCAAAACTCCTGAGATTCTGGGACTCTGGCTAAAACAGCAAGAGAAAAACATACAACAAAGTTATGACATAAACTGTGGTGGAGGAAAACGTAATGGTGGTGGACTTGAAGTGGTGTGACTGTTTGTCTTGTTGGGAACTTACGCTGACCAACGTGAACGCTCGTGAATCAGCGTTACGAAACAATAGAATCTGAGCAACCCACAGGGCGAGCGATGACTCATCAGTGTACTGTCCACTGTGACTTAACAAGCCTGATGTCCAGCTGAGGTTTCCATCTTTAAAACTCTAATACCAAACTGTGTTTAGTTAAAAATGAACAGTTATTGAGCAAGTACATCAAATGTCAGTGTTCAAAACTGTCTCCTTACTGTACCTTGATTCGCAATGGAACGTTTATAATATTGATCATGTTTAAAATGATTTATAATTTGAGCAGTTGGGTTTGATTTGACAGGAAATTTCAGTTTGACATCATTCAAACATTCTATGTTCTACGTACATAAACTGAAAGAAAACCGCCTACTGTATGACATCACGTATGTGGGCGATGAAGATAATGGAGCATTTGTAGCTTCTTCTTACAGCAGAGGAATGTCACCCATGTTAACGAAACAACTACACAGGTAACTTCCATTTTACCTTTCAAACAGAGATGGTGATATTGCAGCTTTAACAAAGCTACACTATATTTTTTAACCTGCTGGATATACTACAATCATCTACGTCTACATAATAACTGTAAACCCAGTGAATAGGCTACTGTTCTCTGCGTGAGGACCCCTCCTTCGATTTGTTTACTAGCTGGGGCTAATATAAAAATAAGTGCGTTAGCATTTATTAGCTAATATTACTCTTTCACATGATAACAGTGGAGCCGTGGGTCTGCTCTCCTAAAGGTTTAATGGGCCTCACACAAGCTATTAAAGCAGCGAGACAACCAGAGGAAACATTAGCTGCGCACACACATTCACACGTGCCCAATAACACACTGTTTTCATCCTGAAACACGCTGACTGACACAATTTACCTTATAAGATATCATACATCATACTATTATACAGACATATTCATAAAAAATAATCGATAAATATGTAGTTACTGATGCGCACACACATACATAATACGACGTCCTCTATTGATAGCGACTCTCTAACCAGATGAATTTATAAGCTAATGTTTCCCTTGTGAGGACAATTTGTGAAGCAAGGTTTTCTAATGAAATGTTCCCGCAGAGTTCTCTGTAATTGTTCTTGGCAGCACAGACTTACTGGATGAACGCAGAATATATTTCCTGTCACAACACTGCTAGAAGCCTGAGAACGTCTTCTGCTCGCCGCTTATACAAGAATGAATTCTTTCATGAAGATGAAGTGGGAGACGATATGAAGCATATGAAATACAAAGAGGATGAAGAGAGAGAAAGACAAAACGAGTGAAAACAGAGAGACAGAGTTGAGATCTATTGTCTCTACATTCAATTAACAGCGATGCCATGACGACAGTATTAAACCATTTTACAAGCATTTCGATTAGAAAAAAGAGACTGTAGTTCACTTTAAGAGGAAAAATCACGCGACACGGCAGCGTCTATAATTATTTTCTTATTCAGATAAAGTGTTTATGAAAATATCGGGTGGAAAAAGCTCTTCAACTATATGTTATAAACGTTAGACCACATTAAATAAACTTGTATTAAAACTCAAATTAAACAAACGACTGCTATTACAGCTGTAAAACTGTAACAGAAGAAATAATGAACATCTTACTGTGTAATTAAAATGAAAAATAAATCAGACCTCCAAACAAATCTGAATGTTATCAGATCCTGTAAATAAATTTAAATTTGCAACTTTTCTACTCAGATTAAGTGCATTAGTGACTGCAGACTATCTGTGAGGAGCAGACAGACCTGGTTAGCAAAACAACAGAGAATATGTGCATATTGTGAGTTAAGAAATACAACAGCAAATTAATTTTTCCTGTACAAGTGTAAGGATGGGCCTTTGGACATTTTAATTGATAAAACAATGGGTGGATGACCCAAACATATAAAGATTTTATTTTTAAGTTATTTATTATACATCAGGTAATGTTTTTAGAAAAAGTGTAATTCCAGTGTAAGTCAATCATAGTTTGATTTCATGGAGGCTCTTGCATCAAAACTCAGTTTGAGCATCCTGACCAATCCAACACAGAAACCTTCACTCAACCAATGACGTGGATTTGGGGCGGGGCTATTTGTTTTTCCAGTCAATGGCAATTACAGTTCCATTGGGTGATGCTTGTGGTGTTGAAATTACACACTCCACTGATAAACCCGTTAATTCCTTTTCCCTCTAGATTCCCTTTGCAATAAAGCATTTGAACAGCTGGACCAATAAAACTTTACTGTAGGACGAGAGAGACAGTGAGAAAGAGAGCGAGAGAGAGGTCAGGGTTTGTGCTCCTTACCGGATAGCCCTCTGTTTTCTTCTGGCACCACTTCAGTAAAGCGTTCCTCTTAGATCCACCGTACTCCCGCGCCAGAGCAGACAGAGGGTCTGTTCTTTCCACACTAGCATCAGGGGAAACACACATACACAGCATCTGTACGTGTGTGTGTGACACCTGACAGGGATTTTTGACTGTAGCTGAGATTTAGACTGTGTGACATTTCTACCAGCTGCATTTGTTTGTTTTACTCAGATGCTTTTAACTTTAAAACACAAGATATATTTGTGTTGTGAAGCATGTTTGAAGACAAACAGTGACAGTCTGCACAGAATTTATACTGTAGGCGGGGGAAATAATGTACGAACAGATTGTACATGACTTTGACTGGTGGAGTGTTTAAGCGCTGTTAAAATCCTCACACATGTGAGAGCAGCAGTACATGAGGGTCATCCTGTGAGATGCACAGCTTTACTGAAATGTGCTGCTGTGTGTTCATGAGAAGATCACATGACTCTGTCACATGATCACATGATCTGCATGTGACCTCTTATTCTTCCCTTTGTGCTTTATTATCATGTCACAGCTGATGTTTGTGCACTGCAGCAAATATTACGTACAATACAATCAAGGTCTAAAATGTACGGTACATAATCCTGCTATGACATTTATTTCTCATTTTGAGAATGGGATGATTTTGTTGGATTTTTGTAACACTGTCCAGCGCTAACCAACTTTTACAGGAAGCATCATACAGTGTATAAGATGAGGGAAAACTGCGCCTGTTTTGGTGGCTTCATGCACAAATATTCTACATACAGTATGTGTTTTACATACAGAAATGTAAGCATTTCAGCATGGTCAGATTTTCTCCAGATCTCAGACAAAATTAATGACTCTGTTTTATTAACTCACCATTTTAATCTCATTTGGTGATTCAATACATCTTCAATAGAATCTTGATCTTTAATACATTCAAACACATTAAACTTCACTAGCCTGGAGAGGAACAGCTATGTTTTAACAGGTAACAGTGCTGTTCTGTGTGTGTTGTGTTTTGTGAGATTAACAGCCTCGTGGAATTTCCCCAGATGTGTTATTAAAGTGGGCTAGAAAATAATGATAAGATTATGACTAATGTCATGACTAAAACTTTTGACCTTCCTATCAGTCCATGGCATATGTGATTCTGCCCCAACTGTGGCTGCTTTGAGTCATGTTAATAGCTCATATCTCTACTGCCTTTAAAAACAGTTAGAAGTTTGGAAAGAAGCTGCATCTCTTTCATGGGTTGCCGATGTTTCTTTAGTGCCCCTAGTGGAGAAGATGTTCATTGCATGTGTCTCACTTTGTGAGTGTAGTTGTCTGACCCTTACTTGAGTTTGCTGTTGGCTCTGTTGTACGTGATTGATGAGGTCCGGCTGTTAGAATGAGCTGGAGGTTTTATCACTGACTCTAGGGATGGACTCTTTCTCATAAGACACGAGGGCTTCAGTTCGTCACATGACCCTGAGAGAGATAAAACAACAGGTCTGTATGTCTCTGGTTACATATGTAAACTCAGACAATGCTTCTGGTTCCCCTATTATTCTCAGTTCTTATCTGGCCTCATTTTACTAATGACCCAATATTTATTTAAAGGAATAGTTCAACAGAGAGCTTAAACTTTACAAGATTTAAGCAGCTGCATATACATGGACAGGGCAGCAATATTGGCTGCCACGGTTTTACTGTAACACTGCTTAAATATCAGGCTGTTTTTCACCACAGCATGTTAGAGCACTTGGGAAATTATACGTTTTTTTGCTAAGACTCATGGGTGCTTTATTAAGTGTTACTGTGAATCACTGTTTACTCTCATTGGATTGAAATCCCCCAACCAGATATTCCTTAAATGATCTTCTGTGTTCTGCAAATAAAAAAATAAGCGATACAGGTTTGGACCAGCAAGAGCATGAATAAATGATGACACAAATATATTTTGGGTGAACTATTCCTTTAAAATTAGGACGTTTTATGTCACCAATACTAAAGCAAACCATAGGTGTGACTGAGCAATTACCATGTCTATTGACTGCATCTGTAGTAACTAACACAGCAAAATATTTAGACTCGTCCCTTCGTTAATAAATCAAAAGAAACATTGCATTTACATTGCATCTTACAAAGCAAGTCATGCCAAATGGTTTAAATGCAAAAATGGCCACTGTATTCTTTTACACAAATAAATGTCCGTTACTAGAAACTACTAGCAAATTTTTTTGCTTGTTTTTATAAACTGTATGGGAGAAATTTTGCGGCATTTCTTACATTTTGAATTCATTCCTTCAAGTTAAAACCTGTCTCTACTATATGGATGGTTAAGGATCATTAACGTGTTACAGGTTAAAGGTCACAGTCTTATGTCACTCAGAAGTACCAGAGTGAGGAAATCCGCCAAAGGCGATTCTTCTTTCAAGAGTCTTCGACAGTGGCTTGATTCCAGAGTGCCTCTAGAAAAATAAACACATCACTGATAGCATGTCCCACAGTCTAGAACAGATTCTAGATACACTGTGGGGTCTGTACAGAAGTACCTGAATAGGCGAGACAGCGGCCGCAGGGGCAGTTCGGACTGGTATTCTGCTCAGTGGGCTTCTGGGAGATGTGTGGATCTGTACTGTGCTGCTACCTCCATCTAGTAAAATTCATATCAACGCTTGTAACTGGCAATATTAAGCACTGTGTTCTGGTGCATACGTAAAGAAAATGTTCTTAAAGAAGCAACAGTCTTTAATTTAAAACATTTTGAAAGGGAAGAGCATTATTTGTATAAATACTTCCTGTGCAGAGACATATATGCATAAAAACGCATAAGAGACATCCATAAACTTGTTGGCCCAAAATGTATAAACACCATGTATATGCCATGACACTTTCAAAACTCCGACTCTGGCTTAACCAATAATGTTGGAGGGACTGTGTTTGCCTGAATAATGAAAGACAAGTTTTGTTTGTGTCGCTGGTGGGGTAAAAATTTCCCACTTTACTTTTCAGTTAAATCACATAAGAAAAATGTAAACAAAGTGAAAGTTAAAGTATGAAAAGGTAAAGAAATAGTTCCTCAGGATCTTTTGACAGTTACTGGACTAGCACTAGTCCAGTTACTCTACTAAGAGAAACCCTCTAAGAGAAAAAGAGTAGCTATTGTATTCTGCAGAACAGTCATTAGAGTAATAAACTGACTCTAGTGCACTAAAGCCATTAATAATGGGCCCCTTTGTCTTATTATTCAAAGAACATTAAACAAGCCTGACATGACAATCTCTCTAATTTAAGAGCAGAAATGTCTCACCACCCACATCTCACTGAAGTATCTGTCCAACACAAAGACAAGCAGGATTGATTTGAGAGATCTGGCTGCTGCAGAGCTTCCTGCTGCTGTGATACAGACACATTGTGACTGCAGACAGGAGATGTTTGGAGAACATTACATCATGAGCTCAGACTGAGAAACTGATAGCAGCATGATCTCAACACTGAACACCGCTGTGAAAATATCTTTACATCATTCACTGTATGAGCCGAAACATTCGGGAATACATACAGATACAGTGAAAGGGGAAAGGAGAAGAAGAGGAATGAAATGAAAAGAACAAGAAGAAAAACTGAGAGAAACTGGCTCACTTGGTATAGACGTGTCAAAGGACTTGATGAGGGTTTTGACTGTGGCTTCTGGCTCTGAGGGGGTGCTGACTCCAACACTGCCATTGGTCAGGAAACCACCAGGTGCATTCTGGGACATGGATATTCTAGACCAATGAGGATTGCCTTCGGGGTCAGAGAGACTAACATCCTCACTCAATGACCTATCAACCACAAGACAGACACACAGAGATATAGAGACAGGACAGGGGGGCGTGTACTGTATGTGCAGCACTACACATGTATGTTTATATATGGGTGGGTGACATGATTCAGGCACATATTCCTCCGAATTCTCATTATTGTAGTGTTTTACTTTCAGTTTTAAATGTAATTGCCATTATTCACATTATTCATTCTTTTGGTTTTTCATTAATAATGACATGTAATAATTTTAATAATTTTCATGTAATAATGACAGTAAAAAACTTTGTTTTTTAAATGTTTAAATGATAAAATGGGGGAGAGGGTATTTAAAAAAATAATGACAGAAAAAATATTAAAGGTTCTTTTCATTTTCTATATAAAACATGTCCTACTTTCTTATTAAATACAACCAGTAGATTTTCTTAACAACTAATCAGGGTAACACAAAATAATAGATCATTGTCATACATATGTTTAAAAAGTGTCTATAGAAACTAGAGTACTGGAATAATCAAATACTAGAATTTAAAAACATTAAAAACTATACAAAATAATAGAGTTGCCCATTTAAATCAAGTTTATTGTGCATTTAATCAATATTTGGCAGTCATTTGAGTCGGGCAGATGTCAGTACTCAGAACTCAGTGATTATGTGTGTACTGTAGAATATCACTGAAGCTTACTGACCACATTGAATAGTCTGTGCTGTATTTAATCACAGGCTGTGAAACCGGTATGGCCAGCAGCTCTGCGGCCCCAATTACTTTGACATGCATCATATGTCATTCTGAGAGAAACTGCTGACCCTGGCAGTAATCTAACCCACATCAGATATATGTATGATGACATATCAAAGCTACAACATCCTATAGTACACCCACCTGCTTTCTAATGATGAACACATGTCATATGAAACCTCTCAAAACAGACGCTTGTGAATTCATCTAAATACAACACCTGACCTGTGAGAGGATGTTACTCATGATAAGAGGGATGGTCTTTGTTTTGTTGGGGTTTACATTTCGGTATCTTTTGTAAGGCATTTTACAGTGTGGTGGAATATAATCTCTTTTTTAATTAAGAATGAGGTAAATAACTGTGGCCCCAATTTTACCACCTGAGGCTAAATGAGAAAAATGTGAACAAAATTTGTTCAATATGCTAAATTGTTCAGTATTTGCAGAAACTCTTCATGTATATATATCACAGATCTGATGATGCCTCGGTACTTTAAAAATCTCAAACTGTCTGTATCATATGACTATTTACCATAACCAGATGCATAGAAACATGACAAAATATAGACAAAAGCCCCCAGTGAATACAGCCTTAAAAACACGCAGAGACGTAACGTTTTGGAACGATCTGGTTTATTGACCTCAAAAGAACAGAATACATGGATGACAAACCACTTTAAAAATAAAAATTAAAAACCTCATACAGTCTCTCTTACGCAACCCAAAATAACAGCAGCCCCATGAAAACATAGTTGATGGTAATCAAGTGAGATTAATGGTTTTTAGCACACTCATATCCTGGCGTGTTAATACCAGCATGTGATAACATTTCAAAGATGGATGCATGTTTTTTAGGAGACATTCAACCTGACACACGACAGCGGCTGAGAATCTGAAATCAAGAACCTCAACGGCTCTCAGACAATTCCTAAGTGTTACACTTGAGATGCCGTGTCTCATTACCGTTGGAAACTGTGTCACTCACATCCGTCGATTTTAGTGAGCCACTTTCAAACTGACATTAGCCACGGATCATTGAACCGATGAAAACAGGAAGTTGGAGTGGAGTGAGAAGCTTCACGCATGGGCTACACAAACACGAGTGTTTGTTTTTGCAGTTTACATTGAACGTGAGGTAAAGCACGTTTTTGCGCTGAACACTTTCAGTGACACGACACAATATGACAACCTCAATCTAATAGCAAATGCTAATTCTTCATTGGTTAGTGCTTGTTTAAAAAGAAAGAACTTGTAAACCGGCTGTGTTTAACTAGAAGTGGTTAGAATTTTGTCAGACTATAACCAGCTTGACATGTTTGCGGGTGGATATGCGTCGCTTCTCTGCCATCTGGTGTTGGATTTTAAATAATGCAACACTGCGTAGCCAATATTCCTCGCATAACTCAAATAGATGGCAAAGATTATTTCGGCAGAGACAGCTCTTTGGCTACAGTGCTGAGGCAATAACAGTTGGCTTTATTCCTGAGGCAGCAATTGCTGGTTATTTTTTTCTCAGCTGGAGATTAAATAAATGAATCTTACACACACACCCTTCTAAATTCTGTCCAGATTCTCATCCTGCCACTGCTTAAAGGCACAACAACACAAGCCTGAACAGGTCACATGATCAAGCACAACTCATATGCAGCGCAGCAGCTGTGGACACTTCAGCGCATGTATTCCTGCTTCTGTGATCTTTCTCTTCAGACATGTCAGAATCTGTCTCTTTCTGCATGACGATACTGTAAACAGTCCTCGGCTGTAACTCTATCTCCCCTCTACTGCCGTCTTGCAGGTCTCAAATGTGTGTCCACTGCCAAGCCTGCGGAGAGAAAGAACAGAGCGTCAGTTAATGTCAATGAAAAGCACTTGCTAAATGTTGATTAGCATGACAGCATCAATGCGATGAGTGACATCACCAGTATCATGAGCTTCATTAATAAAACAGCATCATCATCATGCATTCCTCTGCAAATCAATAAAACATCGGATCATTTTGATGATCAGATCTGTTTGTTGGTTCACTTAAAGAAACAGTTCCAACCAAAATTTTGTATTTACTCATGTCACTCCTGTCGAGCACAAACAAGAATTTTGCACTGCCTCTTTCTTGAAAAGAGATGCTTAAATATTCTTTGAAACATTTCTACTTTAGTGAAAATATATAATAGAAAATAGAATAGATAATAGAATATATAGAAAATATAAGCGCATACAGGTTTGGTATGTGTTCGGATATAAGGACAGAATATTTATTTTGTGTGAACTGTTGCTTTAAGAAGGCCAGACTTTTTCTGTCTTTGGCAGCCTGAGATTTTTGTTGTGCAGAACACGTGTGCAGAAATTATAGCAAACAGCAGGTGACGCCATACACAAAGTTTTAAGGGCAGAGCTGAAAAAGCAAGAAAATATGAGCCAATCAGACCCAGCCCGCTTTGAACAAAACACAGCGCGAGCCAATCAGACAGCAGTATTGTTCAAAGCTGTGGGTGGATGGCTGAGGCAGAGAAAAGAGGCAAGACACAAGCTCTTCATCTTCCTCATGGATTACAATGGCTCTGACTGTCCATATGTATTCATACTAGCATTCTGTATGAATGGGCTGGTGCTAGCAGGGCACTCACCTGGTCAGAGGGCAATCTCAGGACACATCTGAGGGAGGGGAGATCGACACGCACTGGCTGTCCATTTGAGTGGAGGGGAAGACTTTTTAAAGACCTACAGTAGCAACTTACGCACGTATAATAGTGTCTTTAAAACCGATTTAGAAGATCTCCGTAGGGTTTCGTTAGATTGACAAATTAAAAACAACGTCAGACTGAGTTTGTGCTATATACTGGCATTTACGCCATCTAAAATTTACAATTCTGTCATTATTTGCTCACACTCATGCTGTTTAATGTACAACAGAAAGTCACTAGATTGCAACAACATAAGTGTAAAACTGAGTAAATAAAACAGAATTTTCATTTTTGTCTGAAAGGAAATGAATAATTACTCTCAATCACAATCTTATTGACCTTCTAGTATACAGTATGCTAGGAAGGTTTAATATACAAGTATATAATATATAAGTGTACAGGTGATGTGTAAGCGGGGGAGATAATGGTCTTTTCTAGGACTGATGTGAAAGACTGAAGTCAGTGAGACTATCCTAATGCAGAGACGACATGTCTTCTATTCTAGGGAGCTAGCACACAAAACAAGCATGCGAACACAACACACTACTACCAGTTCACCAAACATCACGGAGTGAACACTATTTCACACACTGTAGAGAAAGTTATTGCGGCCTGTCAGTCATATCCTCAAATATTTTGTGCTATGTATTGAATGGCCTTTTAATTAAAAATATGTTTTTGGTGGCATATACACAGCAGAAATATCTTCTTTGTATATGCACAAACCAAATTTCAGCTTGAGCAGATCACATCAGAGTGTGTGTGTGTTTGTATGTGTGGGGGTGGATTTGGGTTTAAAATAAGACAGTGGGCACTGAGTCAGGGGGTCTTAGGAGGCTGTATCACAGTTTTGCAGCTGCTACACGAAAGGAGATACAAAGAGTGTGGGAAGGCAGAGAGGAGTGAGGACACATTTGCACGGCTACTAATTTGTTCATTGGAACAGTTTACTAAAGCTCTTAATATCTGAGGCTTGGATTTCAGCAAGCTAGTGCAGATATTACATGTGTCTGTATCTGTCTCACCTCATACCACCCATTCAAGTCACAACAACTGTCTTTTGTTTGATTGTGAGGTAGCCCATCAACTTCTTTGAGAGGCAGTGAACTATACCAGTGAACTCAGAGGAGCACATGTGTGAACTCAAAGGAGCACATGTGGATAGAGCTGTTTATGAGTGGTTATGTACCTGGCCCCTCGGATCTGCTCCAGCTCTGCAGTCAGTGTGGCATTGTGTTCCTGCTCCTCCTGCAGACGTCTACGTAATGTGCGCAGCTCCTGCTGAGCCTCCACCTTAATGTCATTAGCAACCACTACTGCTGTCTGGAGGTCGGCCTGGAAGTGGCGCCACTCCTCTTTCTCGTCCTGTTAATGCACACACACACACACACAGCCGTCTTTAGTAGAGTGGAGAGGACGTGTTTGGGTCTTCTCATGATCTCATGGGGTTGGTCATGGTAATGTCATTTTCAATCACTTTGATTGATGGGCAATGATCATCTAAGCTGCAATCTCAGCTCAAACTGCACTAATTAAGACTGTTCTGGTCTCAAACATACTGCTCTGTTAGCACAGATGGAGGATATTTGGCTTGAATGAATGAGACTGACATCCACTGTTGAAGTTTTGTACAAAAGTAAGTTTCCTGTACATAAGTTTACAAGTTTACAGCTTTCCTGTAGCTCAGTGGTTAGTGCATGGCGTTAACAACACCAAGCTCATGGGTTCGATCCCATGGATTGTACGTACTCAGAAACAATGCATAGTATAAAGCAATGTAAGTCGCTTTGGATAAAAGCATCTGTCAAATGCGTAAATGTAAGTACAATATGACAACAGATAAACAAGAATTCCACCTTCATCTGTTTGTTCATGGCTTTAATCTGCTTCTCCAGCTCAGCTTTGTTTTCTTCCAGCCTTTTGATTTGATCTGAAAAAGCAAAAGCAACAAGAATTAAAGAGGGAATCTTACAGAAATATATTTTACTGTTCAAATTACATATCTGTCACATCAAATTTAACATAAAAGTGAGAGAAAACCTTACATGCATATTTATTACTATGTATAATCGGTCATAAAATCTTTAACACAATGTATACTTTTTGATATTTTTATGTACTGGTGTATTTTTTAAACTGTATTGACATGTTTTCTGTTGTTTTTAAAAAAAGATTAAAAAGATTTGTATTTCAGATGCTTAATTTGCTTTCAAACTCTTATGAAGGTTAGTGTGTAAAACGCGTGGGAAATTCAGTTCGACATGAATTGCGTGATGTCATCTCTTGGTGAGTGCCGAAACAAAATATATAAAGAAACACAAACAGTTGCTTGTGATTAAATTTTACTAGGCAAGTGCCTCTACTGTTTAAAAGCCTTGAAAAATGACTATTTCACTGCAATTAAGGGCTGTAACACGAAGCTATTTGTAGATATTACGTTTACAGGAACTGGATGGAGTCAGGCAGAGGCTTCTAATAAATTATAATCTGCACTATGAAACTTCCTCCCCTCCATTTATTAAGAATTGAGAGCTGGAGAGATGTAAGTACCAAACCGCTCAGTATCTCCATCCATGCAGGCTGCCATATCCAATTAATGTGTTTCTCTAAACACAGCGTATCACAGTGGGTGTTTGTGTGTGTGTGTCTAAGCCTTCCACTTTTGCCAGATGCTGCAGTATGCTTAGCCCTCGCTGGGGGAGAACAGTAGAACCCACATCAGGGGCATGAGTGCTACTGGTGAGGTGCTATACTTAGAGAAAGAGAGACGGATTAACATCTTACTCTCCAGGTCCAGGATGGTCTGGTTGGTGTGCAGTCTAACAGCCCTCTGCTGCTCCACTTGGTCCTCCAGATCAAAGATGGTCTCTTTCAGGTCCTTGATCTGGTTCTCAGCGTCTTGGCTCTTCTCCTCAAGGGCGTGCATGTTGGCTTTGTGATCTTCTTCCTGCTTCTCCACCCTCTCCAACAGCTGCTGCCTGTCCGCCTCGACCTGCACAAACAGACACATACTGTAAGCACCCAACAACACTGTTAGTTTTAAACACAGTAGTAAAGCTGATGAAGAACCGTCATTCTGACCTAAAATGTTTAAACTGTGTGAAAAGATCATGAATGACTTCTACACAAAGCCATGTGTATTTAAGTATGCTCAGGTCAGTTGGCAGAACATTGCGGTAACAGCACAAAGGTCATGGGTTCGAGTCCTAGGGAACACATATACTGATCAAATGTATACCTTGAATGCACTTTAAGTCGCTTTGCACAAAGCATATAATTTTTATACATGTAAATGTAAATATGTAGTCATGATGTTAAATAACACAGAATTCATGTTCATTGGCACAAAATAATGAACTTGTTAAAATCCAAAGTACTCTTAACAACATGATTGCTGGTCACAACGGTAGATCATCGTAAACCAGCCTAGGCTCATTAAAGCTGTTTTGTTCAGCAGGGTAGCCCAGGCTATGCTCACATTACAGCTGGACCACCCTGAATGGACAGAACAGAGACAGAGTCAAACATGTCTCTTTCCTCAGAACATAGTCCATTGAGAAACAAGCTCTAGAAGGAGCATTTTGAGTTTAAGCTCTGGCTGAGGGCATCAGTCTTCCTGGATGACATCTGGACTGAGGGTGTATGTTTGCTTACTGAGGTTTGGCTCACTCACAGTGGTTAAATCAGAGAAACCATTAAAGGTCAATTCGCTTTTTGTGGTGATCTGGTTTCATGTGTTGGGATGACCATGAGGTTCCAGTAATGTTGATGTGCTGGAGGGTTTATAAACGTCTCTTCTGTGTACTACTGTATGAAGATTGAGGTCTGCCTCTAAACTACGTGACTTAAACATTTACAAGTGCACACAAGACGGCTGTGTATGTTCAGCCTTTAAATCGTTATCTAAGTTGGTCTCTAATTTTCTTCTGTACGCACGGTGACTTTTCAATAGCTTTTTAGATTCCTTCTTCGACACTTTAAAAAACACCAAAAACTGACAAAGGCAACAGCTTTGTTTAGAAGTGGTCCTTTAAACCTGTATCAAAGAGCTGTTCACATTGGATACACACAGTAATACAATTTCTTGGTCCAAGGTCTTCAAAGATTTCAGTGTATGGATGTTTACTGTGTCCGAGATTCACATTCATCTTATTCATCTCACATTCATCAGCTTTCCTGTAGCTCAGTGGTTAGAGCATGGCGTTAACAATGCCAAGGTCATGGGTTTGATCCCAGGGGTTGCACATACTCAGTACTAATGTATAGTATAATGCAATGTAAGTTGCTTTGCATAACAGAGTCTGCCAAATGCATAAAATTTAAAATCTTAACTCTGTGGAATCTAACAAAACGAGTTTGTGCTGTATGAGTCATGACTGTTTTGGACTTTACACAAGTCAGATGGCTCAAACGCCTCATTTATCTTTGACGCTAAAACCAAACCCAAGTTGTACACTTCTATAAATTATTACTGATTCTTCTTCACCATGGTCCATATCTGACCACTTTAAATGATCTTCATCCAGCAAAAACAATGCCAATTAACAGTTCAGTAGTTCCCTTTGTGTCTGCCTTTATTCTTTACATATAATTAAATTGTATTTATATATATCAACATTACATCAGTCACCAGGCTTTAGTTTTAAATTTTTAGTTTTTTAAAAAAATTTTTAAAGTTTAGTTTTAAATTGTCTTTCTTTTTGGTTACCTCCTATGGTAATTTGTGGGCAGCATATCCCAGATAATGTAATGTGACACTCTGCCTGACAATGATGGCAATGATATGTCTCATATGTAAATGACCAGTGTGGTGCCGTACCTTGGCCAGAGCGCCCTGGGCACTCTCCATTTTACTTTGCGTCTGTTGCAGCTCTTGCCGTAGCTCCATGCAGCTGATCTCCAGCTTGTCTCTGTCTTCATGCGCCCCTTTGAGCAGACTTTGCAACTCAGTGTTGTCGCTGGCATTCCGCATTGCCTTTAGCTTAACGACCTTCTGCCTCTCCGCCTCCACCTGAGCCTTCAGACCAACATTCTCTGCTCTCAGAGCTTCCAAATCCAGTCGCTGTTCTTCAGTCTTCCTCACCGCACCATCTCCAACAACCTTCTCCCTCTCTAAACGCTCTTGAAGAAGTTCTAGCTCTTCCTTCAAGCTCTTCACAGCTACTTGTGCCTCATGTTGTTCCTTTTCCAAAGCTCTGAGGCTCCCCGTCAACTGCTGCTGGATGTCCAACAGTTTCTCTCTTTCATAGCGGGCGCTCTCCATCTGCTCAGCTAGACATTGCTTAAGCTCTGCAACGCGAGAGTTGCGAGATGCCTCAGCTTCCTGACTCTGAACTTGTTCCCTGAGCCTTTGGAGGAGAGATTCGTTCTGTTGGGCCATGAGCTCTACACGCTCCCGCTGCTGCTGTAGAGAGGTCTGCTGGAGGGCCTTCTCCTCTGCCAGGCGCTCATTTTCAGCTGTTAGCTCCTGGACAACCTGCTGTTGGTCAGCCAGCTCTTGTAGAGTGGCCTGAAGTTCTTCGGCTGTACTGTGGTGGCTCTCCTCCATCTTCTGGATGTGCTCTGTCAAGGACTCCACTGAGAGCTCATTCACCACACCACTGGGGACAACACCCTTGATGCTGCTACTGTCTGAACGTGAAGGGATTGTCACAAAATCTGAGGAGTCTGAGCAAGGTAAAGAAGAGCCTTTGGTGGTGTCACTACTAGATGACACTGAAGTTTTGAGGCGGCTGCCATTGACAGCACCCAGAATGCCAGTATCGAAACTGGTGCTGTCTGGCAAAACCCCATTAACTGAATGCTTACTGGAGCTGGTGAGTGGTGCTGTGATGCTTGTGTTGCCACTATATAAAGATGAGCTCTCCAATGTAATTAGCTTCTGCTTTAAAGCCTGGTTTTCTTCTCGCAAGGTAGCTAATTCGCGCTGAAAACGACTATTTTTGTCTCTTAGTTCCCCTACAAGTGCATGGATGTCTCCAGGTTGTGCTGATGTCCTTTCTACGTCAGAGTTCCCCTCTGGTGTTCCAGCCTCCGATGATGAACCTTTCCCTTTATGCCGCTGGAGCTCCGTTCGTAACTTACTGATCTCAAATTCTTTGGCTTTGGCCTCAGCCAGAAGCTCCCTCACCTGATTCTCCAGCAGGGTCTTGTCCAAATCCACAGACTCTGCTTTGGTCTTGACAGAGCCATGAGACTGTTTGGTCAGAGTGGATAGGCTGGAGGTGCTGGAACTGGCCACCATCTTCTTGGTGGTAGAGCTTTTCTGATCACGCAATGAGACACGTTCTCTGGAGATGGTCTGTTGGATCTCACGAGGAGCTGGGATCCCTGATTTTTTGGTTGATTGGATGCCTAGATATGAGGAAAAGAATGATGTCTTATTAGTGGTTGGCTTTGTAGTCTCAGTACATGCTGTACAATATTGTTTAAGAAATACTGTACAACCAAACTAAACCATTCCTCTTGGCAACAATATCTCTCTTTTAGCCAATGAGTGATGTGATAATAATAATGTTTAATGACTAAATCACAAGAATTTAATAGCAATTTAATAACTCCTGTCCACGTCACACTTAGCTGAGAGATGGGACAGTATCACCATCCGTCTCACTTCATTGTTTAAAAGCTGTAGTATCTGTGTGAGGGGTCATTCATTCACTCTAAGAGTGATGACTCGAGAGAATGCGTTTTGTCTTGTCGCATTGAAATGGCCACCAAGCACAGCCTCACCACACTGTAACCAAGGCATCGCAGAAGAACAATACCACAGGCATTTCAGTGGCATCAGAGTGGGTGCGGTTGATATATACGCCCTCTTGATGAGGTTAATTACCCTGTGAGAGGGGAGGCTGGCGAAAGGATTTTGTGGGATTTGGAACAATCAGCAAATACCGACACAGAAATATGTTGGACTGGAGCTGGTTAAATCTGACGCCTTACCCTAATAAAGAAAATGTTTCAAAGCATCAGGGTTTACAAAGCGATTACTGTTCCTCAGGCCAAAGCTAAAGGAACCTGGGGGTGTTTAGATGATAGGATGGGTAAAGAGAGATAAAGCACCAAACCTAATGAGCGAAACAAACAGAGAGACACACAACATCTGCAATGAACAACAGATGTATGCAGATGTAGACAGCACATAATACTAATGCAAATCTGCTTTAATCCCACACAACATACGTAAAGACAGATTAACACACACAAACTAAACAAATACTGTTCATTTAAATGAACTCCCACTGAATGTATAAAAACTGCCATTGATTGTTTGTGGCGCTTACTACAACACAACACAACACATATTACTGTTGCTTACAGTTTGGGTTAGACATTTAAACCAATGAAATTTTTGTGTGTAAACATTTACTGTGTATCTTGCCCCACACTGTTAGACGTGCTATAGACATGAATAATACCTTAAACTGTGCAATGAAAATATCATAGAGACCTTAGAGTGGGTTTATCTCACTTGAGCCAGTAAGCAACCAATTAGTAACCCCTTAGCAATCACCCAGAATTTCCTAGCAACCACACATCAACATAGTTACAACCACTCCAAACACCTAAGCAACTGCAAGAAGGTCTTTAAACCGCAGGCAGTTGTGTGTTTCATGACAATAAATGCAACAAATTATAACGCAATAATACAATATTATAAGCTGTTGTAGGATGGGACAGAATGAAGCTTTGCATGTGATGGGTCAGTGTGGTAGTGTGATCTTAAATAAGGCATGATACATTTTCTTTGGCTCTCTATGATGGCATACTGTGCTGCTTTTCGTGAGTTATTCATCAGTTAAATTTGAGTTTGTCCTCTTTATCTGAGAGCTGACAGTAAAATGAAACAGTCCACTGAGAAGGGCTGTGCCAGGACGAGAGATGTTATAAATCTATATTCTACTGCTCTCTCTCTCCGCCTCACACACACACCCTCCACGCTGATCCATCAAAGACAGAACCAGGATGCACACTCCTGCATTATACATCACCATTTGTATTACGCTTCATAGCACACATATTTAATCCCAGCAGAATCATCCGAATCTGATTTAGACTAAAAACATGGATTTAAAACTATGAGTGATCCTGTTTTAAATAGCCATGACAGCTTGAGGTCATCACATCACCACTCAGAATTGCTTTATATATTATTTGTTTTAGAAATATATCACACAAATAAACACAGAACACGTATAATCTCTAGAAATAAGACGACATGAAAGCCATTTCCGTTTGCTTCGACGTGGCAGCCTCACACACAGTTTGCTGTTTAACAAGCGATGGAGGATGGGGTGTGAAATTCTCTGTCATGTGACTAATGTTTGGGCAGTGCCATTTCTCCTCATTCTCTGCTTACTGAACTGCATGAATCACTTCTCTACCGAGTTCAACTTTCCCTCACAACAGAGGCCTGTTCCTCTGTGCCATCAGACCTGCTGAGAACATACAATCAGATGAATGTTTTCAAAATGGACAGCAAGAGGGGGCCTGTTTGACTGACTGTTCTCACTGTGCTACATATTTTGAAATATATACTCACTCGAGGCCTACTTGGAAGTTTGTTAAGACTCCTCAGTAGGCCCCATCACCTGGCTGAGAAACACTGTATCAGATGGTACTGGGTGATCCAAAAGGTGAATTTACAGCTCTTACTAATTGGCAGAGAGGTTAGAAATGCAGTAGAATTGTATTTCAGAGGTTCTGCCAAATGGAAATCATTGAGTTAATCATTGAATTAAATTCATGGAGATGATTTAATTAATGACAACACTCGTGCACTCATGCTGGACTAATACAAATGTCTTATTTTTAGTAATTGGAAAGGCAAAGAACAAAGAACAAAGAGAGGAGAAAGACAGCTGGGGGCTGTGTGGGGATGAAGAGGCAAACATCAAGACATTGATAATCATCATTTGCATTGGGCTGATTGTGTTATAAAAGAGAATGAAACAATAAGTGAAGAGGATCCTTAGTGACCTTTTATTGAAAAGCAGAGTTTTATGACAGTCCAGCCTGATTAAATATCTTCTATCTATCCTCTAAAACCCAAAGACAAGGCTTATACTTTCCCCCCAAGCCAGGAGCTTTCCTTGACACCTGAGCACATATTACGGGACACTGGCTTTGAAGACACAGATATGGAACACCAGTAAATGGGGCTTTGGTTTGTGTGCTGGTTTAGTGCAGAACGCACGGCCTCTCTCAACTAAAGAAATGGCTGTTGGCTGAGCTGCAGGGTGAGGACAGCTAATACAATCATCTAGGAATTATGCTCTTGTGTTGGACATGACAGCATGGGGTGAGTCTAAAAGGAGAAGCTACTAAAAGCCAAAATCAACAGTTCAGTTTGTAATAATGGAGTCATGCACAGGAACGGTTATGTGAATGTTTTCTCTCAGCGCATTTTAAAGCACATTTTACCTGATAAAGTTTTCAGTTAAAATGTAGCCACTTTGTTTATCTCTATTAATAGTTTTAATGGAGAAGTGCTTCCTGACTGCTTCCCCAACCAAAAATGTCTTACACTCCTTTGTTTCATAATTATTTTGTTCGAAAATTGAATTGAATTTTCTACTGGAAACAGTGATCCCATTTAAAGTCAAAGACAGATTTATTTCTTCTAAACTAAAAAAGCTTTCATCTTCCCTTCATAGATTATTCTGATATACAGAATCAAATTAAAACATTTTGAACTCTAACATTACCGTCTTGATTTGAAAGTGGTGTAAGTTTGTTTATTTTTATTTGTCTAGCAATATAGATTCAAGAAATTACACTAAGTCCCCCCAAAACAAATGATAAAAAGATTCAATTTCAGGATCCTTATAAACAGATTACTGCTCTTCACCCAAACAAGAGGATGTTTCAGTGCCTGATGTGTATTCATAGCTATTCCTGGTACTCTGCCATATCTTCCTGTTGTTCAGTTATAGTGAATGAGATGGGCATATTGTAGCTGGTTATAAACATGTAGCTCCATATACAGAAGAGGCAGAGAGCTCTGCTGACATTCCACCTCCTGCCTGCAGAGGAAAACAGAATCAGTGACTTTCCACATGTGTCAGAATGGTGGCACGCTTTAGCCATGTTGAATGGTCATGGTACAGGAAGCTGACATCTGTTATGATCCTCTTGTGTCAAGATGCCAGGCAGAATGTCAAAATATACGAGCGGTCTCTCTTACTGTACTGTAACAAAAGACTGCAACATGGTAAAATAGACTGTTAGTAATGATCATAACGCAAACCTATTTAAGTATTTATAAAGTATTTAAGATTCTAAACTATATGTGTACCCCTATTATATATGTGCCCCTAATACTCTACCTCCAGAATAGATTTTGCATTCACTGTTTATACTTATTTTGTAGTTATAATTTGCAAGTGATTGGAAAAGTCTATACTTTTGTAACAGTATGTTAATATGAGTACATATCACCATGTCTTAAAAACATTGCATCTTGATACCACAAACCCCTTGTTGCATGTTTGCATAAGACCACAAAAGGCACACTTCAAAAATTAAGCAAATTATATCATCCAGGCATCTTTGCTTTCTATTTTCAATGTACTATAATTTAGGACGCACAGATGTTTATCTTGCATATTTAAGATGGATAGTATGCATACTTGAACCCAGAATGACACTGTGTCCACTGAGCATTCGCACAGTCGCAGTTTGCCATTGAATCATCAGTCCTTTAATTTTCCAGGAAAGGTTTGCTGGATTAACATTGTTTTTTCCTTCCTTTTATCCTTGTTGGGAAATCTTCCAGACTTTCTGGTCTGATGTATTCCATAGCAATATCCTGCGCGCTCATCTGATGGACTGCTGTAGTGATTTCTCGTTCTTAAATGAGCCAAACATTTGATTCTGCTTAGACTGTTTCTTCAATGTTGTCATGTTAAAACTGTTGTTTCTATTTACTGTATCACTATGCATGACCTACTCGTCTACATAACCCCTGATGATTATACAACAGCTCTCTTACCAAACTCCCCTTACAGGAATAATACACAGTCTGGTGAGAAAACAAGCGACTCAACTCTTGTGAACTGAATTAAGCTCATCTGAGATGTATAGGAAAAAGTATTGCAGCTGTATGGATCACACAGTGCACTGATTTGCACAGTGCTGTTGCTTAAACACAACATCCAAGGGGACGTATATATCCCACTACAGATCTTTCACATATTGAAAACAACTAAATACATATGAGGTCTGCATCCGATTTGGTCCACTTTCACAGTGGTCCACTTTCAAAACTTTCAAGAAGTCTGCGCATGTCATGTAAACATCATAATTAATTTTACTTGTAAATATTGCCTTTGTTAAATGGCGTACTATAGGCTAGATGTGGTCAAATTTATCAATTGGCACTTAGGTGAAGATAAGATTCAAGTTTTCATTTTTCATTTCATTTGCAAGTAACCTAAAGTAATGGCTTCCATTATCAGTGAATTATAGTACAGTCTTTTTTTTGGTGGTAATCCATTCATCAGCATTTATGGCCTACTGTTGAGAAATTAAAGTAATTAACTGCATTTCTGTGATGTATTGAGAACTATTTTTAAAACCAAGGATATTTAATACTGTCACAACTGCTGGTGTTGATAATAAACACTTCATTGTCTTGTGAATTAATGCATTTGGTTGTCTTAAGCAATTAATATAAGTAAGCATTTAATATAAAACTGCTGAGAAATACAATACAGTATCACTTTTAAAAGCCTGTTTTGTTGCAAAAGATTTCACTCAACATATATATCTACAAATTACACATATATACCTATATACTTAACATATATAACTAATATATCACTAATCACTAATATATGAGTCACATATATACGTAACATATATGGCAATATCACTCTCGATAAAGGGACTAATTAACATGTAAATTATGGAGTAATTTACATGTCTGTATGGGCAGTAAGCCATTTGTAAGCAAATTAGTTATGAAAAGGTTTTGGGGTGGTTCTGTTTAAGAGTGAAGTCATAGATAAAGCATCAGTCATGCCTCATTCAAAACAGTTCACAGCTAAGGTGGGAGGGGCTTCATTTAATCAGCTCCATTTATAGTTACTGTGAAATGTGTGCAGCTCAGTGTGGCACCCTTGGCCTGCAGTCTGATGATCTAATGCTCACCTTTCTCAGTTTCATTTCCAAAAGTTCCAAAGTGCTATAAAATGATATACACACTTGGAACAGACCTGCCTTTATAAGGGCAATTTATGTTCAGAGTTCAGACTGTACTTATTTGGGGTTAAAACCCCCCATAAAACCCAGACTATTTATTCTGGTAGAGACAAGAACAAGCCAGATATAGCTCTGGTCAATCTGGTACAGGACCAAATAAACCAGCAATGATTTATGTTCTCTTGCTCTCCAAACATCTCGTGCTGTTTGAATCTGAACTCTGAAGCATCACCAGAGAGCTCAGCTGGATGTGAGGACCCGCTTCTGTATGGGGACAAAACTTCATTCTCACTCAGACAGATCTGACCATGAACTACTTCAAAGGTCTTGAGATAATTGCATCTTTGACCTCTTTCTCTGCTTGTCTCTTTCAGCTGATGGCAAATTCACAAATCTTCTAGCAAAGACCAGAGAATAAAAGGGCCAAACCAACTGAGCAGTAACAATGGGGGTGTCATGCTTGTTTTTTGCAGAGCAAAGCAACTAAGCTGATTGTGTGAGGAGTTGTTATTTGTCTGTTGACTGTGAAAACAGCCCTGCTGGCCACTGGTGAGATCTGAGACATATTAGTCATGGGTTTTAAACAGCACCACTGTTTTGTATGTTAGACCAGTAAATGCAATGTTTATCTGTTGATAGATCAGCAAACAGAAAGTGTTGTTTGATGATTGTTTGCATATATTATCATGATTGACTTTGATATTGTATAACTTTGTCCGATTTGGTCACAAATATACACCCATAGCCAAACAGGACAGAGAAATATTATAAACATGACACACCTGTGTAAACACCCAGTTTGTACAGAGAGAGAGTTTAATACTGTGAATATAGTTAACTCTCATATCAGCGAGAGAATAACAAAGAAGCAGAGAGAGATTCTGAGATACCTGCTCTTAAAGCCTGTTCTCTCTCTAACCAGCACTTGGCATTGGAACCCAGCAGAAAGACATCATGCATTCAGTCTCATAAAGGAACTTATGCATCACATCTCTTGTGTGTGACGTATCTGAATGAGGTTGCTGAGGTTATCCTGTCAAACTGATCTGACTGGCTGCAGAGAGGGCAGAGCTGGGCCCAACTCAGCACAACAGCAGGTCGCAACTCTTTAACAGGTGAAGCTTTGCATAATCTCTCGGTCTAATGAGACGTCTCTGCACACAGAACATGGTGCTTCAGAACATGCAGTGAATGCCTTTAAACATTCAACATTTGTCAGCAGGCACACTGCTTGCATGCATACAAGGATTTCTGCAGACCCTACACACTGCAGCACCAGTATCTGTTCAATTCCACTCTAACAACAGAGTTTGCTTTGCGTCCCTCCTTCAGTGTAATTCAACAGCATTGTTACCACTGTTATAGTTCATAAGTATTGGTACCAACCCTAAATACCATATGAGCACTAGTAATAATGATGCTTGCCTTTATTTATACATATAATACTTTCAAAAATTGGTAAAACAACTAGATGTGTTTGTATGTACGAGTATGTTTACTGCCACACACAGTTGAGCTGAACTATCAATATAGCTGTTTATTTGTAGTGGACAAAGACCAGCATTCTGAAACATTACAAAAGTCCAAAAATCCAGACTGAAATTCCTTTCTTCTTCTGTTTTTATCCAAAACAACTAACACTGCTGATTTAACAAACAGATATTGCATCAATAAACTATCTGATGAGCTTGGACACTGAGGAACAAAGAAAACAAACACAAGGTGTTGCTCCAATGACCTTAAACAATGACCTTAAACAAGAACTGATAATGACTAATTAACACAAGGAAACTAGGAACAAAGACAAAGAACATACACATAACAGCTGCAAACTACTCGTCAATGATAGTACCTAAAATCACAAAGTCCACTTTTGCAATTGACTCCTAAACTCTGGAATAGCGTTCCTGACACTGTTCGGGGTTTAGACACTTTCTCCAGCATTCCTGGAAAACCCAACATTCCTGCCTTTAAACATTCAATCCTATTGCTTACAGATATTGTAAGTGAAATTAAATTCAAAAGATACAGATTCAGATTTCTGTTCATGAAACAAAACTTCATGCATTTCTGGCATAGCAGCCTTTGACTTTCTTGTCACTTTCTTGGTATATCTCAGCTGTAGCAGAAGGCATGTTTGGAGAGATTAAATGAGCTTCTCCTTTTAATTAACCACCCCATTCTCACAACATGAATCTCTTCCCAAAACCAGTTCTGACACCTAAACTAACCTTCACAGAGTTTGAGCTCTCCTCTGTCTCACTGGGTCCAGCAGGTGCTGGGGAGGTGTCACAGAGTCCAGGCCTTTGACAAGTCAAAGAACAGACATTTAAACAGACATTTAAAGATATTAGCACATGGACCGCATTACCATTGAGTAGAGCTCTAATTCTGGCCGCAGCACATAAAAGCGAAACATCTGTTGTATGCAGATGAAATAATCAGTTTAATTTTGTAAGAAGATAAATAAATTTTTTGGAAAATAAATGTTCTGAGTTACAACAAATACTTCCTCAGCACGGCCATCCATCTCCGACTCTCATAACCATTTACCATTGCATTGTGGGAAGCCCATCTAACATTAAAGGTAGATTTGAAAACACAGTAAGAAACAAAGCAATTTATTGGATCAGTTAACATTCTCATGATGCATAAATCAATCTGGATATACAGTTTTACTGTGAACTAAAGGGAACGAAATGAACCAGTTCTTGCTGAACTGTGTTGAGGACATTTATAGTCCTCTAAAGCACAGCAAACAGAACACAATGAAACAAACAGAACAAATAAATCTATGGCACTGTGCTGTGTGTGTACTATACACACTGCAATCATGTGTTGATTTATATTTATAGTTTATTTTAATATACTTAATTATAAGTATATTAAAATGTCATTCAGTATTATGTCATCCATAACTACTTTGCAGTTTTTTAAACTTTTTCGATGCTCACCATAGTTGTGTTATATATTAAAATATGTGCATTTAGAAATATGAACAGACTAAGTCCTGATAGAGTGAACCTTGTTTATTAAACAGCCATTTATCTTCTGATGTACATCATATGCACTATATATTACAGACAATGTGTGTAGAGTATGAACTCGCATAAATGTGACACGTGCTGTAAGCTGGTGATCATGGAATCTGATTGAAGACCCTCTTATAAAAAGTGTTGCTGTATAATGAGCTTCACGTTTCGTTGATTTTAAACGCATCTGACTGCTTTGTCTCAACTCGCTTAAGCTAGTTTTAAAGCTTAAGCACACACATCCAAAACACACCATACACGGGTGACCAGCTTTGCTGCCTTTTCAGCAGGGTAGACAGAGACAAAGAGACCATGCAGAAACGTGAAAAATGCTACAGTAAATCCAGTAAGTGTACTAAAGAGCTATATATATGATTATGAAAGGTTGAAAGTATCCCATGAGCCCAAACAAAACACACACATCCAGAAAGGACAATACAGAATACATCCACAGCAAGGTGCTATAGTAGTCAGACCTGTGTCTGGCTCCTCCACCCGGGTCTCCTGGTTCCCCATGTCTGTTCTACACGCTGCTCAGGAGTAGACACACTTATCCATCCGAGCAGAACTCCAACCTCAGTCAGATGCACCTGACAGCTCACCCTCACTCAGTCAGTCTCAACTCCCTGCTGGTGCGGAGAACACAAAGACAGTGTGACACTGATGTTCGTCCTTTCCTCTCGCTCTGACGGCCGTGAATCAGCAGTGAGACAACATTCCTGCTGTCCCAGTCAAACACAAGTCCCTGCAGGACTCTCTTGTCCTCTCTTTCCTTTTGTCTCTCTTGCTCTCAGCATGAGGCAACAGCCGCAGCAGAGTGTAGTCAGTCTTTTAGTAGTCGTGTCTCTGCTTTGATTAGTGATGCATTGGGGTGTGGCCTCTCTCCGTCACATAGTGGCTCCTCCTCCACAGCTCAAGCATGCACATGAGAGCAAGTTACTCCTTTATCCTGTTTGCATTCTCTCTCTCCTCTTCGCTTTACCTCTGTTTTGCACTGTAGTAGGTAGTGGGAAATTATAACGAGAGGGAAGAACATGTAGCAGAGATGGAGATGAGCAGTCTGTAAGTAAAGGAGGAGAAGATGTGTTCATTTATCTCCTCATCATGTGGACATCTCTGATCTGATTCATCTGGCCTGCAGTGGAGGATGCTGGACGGGAAGAACGTTTACACTCCATGTCATGTTCTTCTCATGGATTGCTGCATTATTCCAGAATGGGACGCTGGGAAGTTAGAGCCCCCTAGTTAGACTGATCCAATTAGGCTGTTTTTTCGTATGTCCCCGACTTGTTCCATACTCATTCAGAACACATGTGTTACATATTCATGCTAGTGTAAAAAACACGTAATCTACATTGACAGTACAGGCACAGAATACATGTCCTCCTCTCTTCTTTTTCTTCTGCTATAGCTTTTTCTTACTGATCTCACAATCTCACTCTTTCTTTATGTATATATATAGAGAGAGAGAGAGAGAGTGAGAGAGTGGGTGAGTGAGAGCACTTTATTTTGCAGTAATGAAGCTCTTATTATACAGCTTCCTACAAAATAAATAAATAAACAGACATGAAATTTTGATTTAATTTTTATTGCAGTATGTGAAATGAAAGACTATGGAATGATATGCACAGCTATGTTGAGAATGGATTGCCTGGCGCAACAGTCGATGATTTGGTTGAGTGACCACTATGCAAAAATATGTGACTGCAGAATCTGTGATCGACCAATTATAATCCAAATTCTAGTAAGCCATGTAATAATATATTTGAATGAATCCCTCTCCTTGTTTTTATTTCTATGTCTATTGGAGTGCTTCCTTCTTTCATTCACATTCAAGCACTTTTACCTCATCATTTCAAAAAAGTGTCAATTATAAAGTAATTGAAAGAGCGTGAGCTACTGAAATATTATTTCAAGTTGTTCTTTTTCTCTTTCCTGAATTTACTGGAGTGATATAAAGTCTCTCCACCCTTTGTAAATAAGCCCAGCTGTAATCTGCCCTCCTGCAGGTCCATCACAGACAGAGGCAGAACAAAGCTTGTGAAAACTACAGCTGAGTGAATCTATGTTCTGCTGGACCTCTCACAGTCTGTGCTCAATGACCTGACATGAGCACAGAGTTTTTACTCTTGCTCATTAAAGGAATGTTACGGTTCCAAACGTTAACACTAATCAGTGCCCACTAACAGATTTTTCCAGATTTTCAGATGTGTGGAGAGATTGGGAGATTGCCCCACTGACTCAAGTCCCTGAGTTAGTGGCCTGTGGGAATATCTAATGGTTTGGAAATGCTCTCTGGCTGGTTGTGGTGATCACTAAGTTCCTCCAGGTGTTGAATATAAACTTAGAAAAGAAGTTTGTCCAAGAGTAGCAATACTAGTAGAAGAAAAAGAAACAAAAGTTCCAGTTACCAGTATCAAGGTGTTGTGAGTTAGTAACTGGCCAGCTGGTTATAGAAGTATGCAGATTGACAGGCGTACTGAGATAATAGGTGAATGTTGAGGTGTGTATTTGTAACTCCCTGCTGTAGGTGTATGTGTGTGTCACTGCATATTGCCCATAGAACAAATCACCTCTGAGAATCACAGGTAGCTTTAATTAGTCACAATGTGTAGGTGAAAACAATTAATTAAACAATCATTTCAATAAACATGTAAGAACCTGCTGAACCGAGTGCAGTTTTGTTCTTCTTTTATCTCTGTTGTTAATGTTGCATAACAAATTGCTACTGTAACTACAGCAATTTTCTAGGAAAATCAGATCTGTGCTTGTAAACTGCTACAACAATATTTAAAGATAAAGTTTACCCAAACCTGACAATTCTCATTACAATAAAACTATTTTCAGCCCTGTGTGCTATATATTTCATTTTGACGTACATAAACAAGGACATATTGACAAGATTGTCATTTTGAGGTAACTACCTCTTTAAATATGTAAAATTCTTTGTTACAAGATTGTCCTTTAAGAAAGAAAAACAGCATCCCTGAAGCTTCTCTAGCAGAATGTAAAGACAGGGTGCATACAGGGAAAGATTAACACAACTGTTCTGTCTAATCGCCCATCAGCTTCAGCTACTGTGATACTGTCACTTTCATCTGCTGATGGGATGGAACAGGGTGACAGCACAATTACACATATAAACCCCAGCACTGACTAATTCCTGAGACATCTGACAGTGACATAAGCGCTGTTATACCCAGCCTGACTGACCACATAGGCATGTGGGGTCTATATGGTAATTGTTACGGCGTCACAGAGACTAGTGACGTGTCATGCAATGGAAAATGAACAAATGGAGGTTTTAATTAAAGGATAGTGAGACAGACACGTGTACTTAACACAATGGGAAGGTTCTCCGCTGAGACTAACGTAGATGTCATTTATAGAGCCCATGTGCCTCTCAATTCATTTTATTTGAATGTCCTTACAGAAGAGGAAGGTTGTTTAATATAGATGAGGCAGCGGTACACTTTAACCTTTACTGCAGTTCTCAGGTGAACAGAATGTGATGTGGACATTCACAACTGTTATTTTCTGCTTTAAATGTAAAGCATTTCAAATGTAATTTATGTAGCTTGTAGGTTTTATTTCACATTTTTTAAATTTAAAGTTTTTTTAAAGCTTACACATAATGTAATTTTCGCTGCTAGAGTTGCATATTTGAAACAATAACAGATAACAAATAATTGTGGTCCATAATGACTGTGCAACCACAACAGTGGCGTGATAGACGCTACAACTACTACTTCCGCATTTGATCTGTCACTGTGTTGCCATGGTTTCTTTATGGTGGTTTATTTAGCTGCAAAGTGC
Organism: Botia almorhae; assembly: GCA_036877575.1. NCBI lineage: Eukaryota > Metazoa > Chordata > Actinopteri > Cypriniformes > Botiidae > Botia > Botia almorhae. Next base: position 139,178 of record JAZGTJ010000098.1, on the reverse strand, counting down.
AAGAAATATGCTAAAGTGAAATAAAACAATCATGATTATTAATTGTGATTAAAACTCTGAGCAAAACAATCGTGATTATCATTTTGCCCATTATTGTGCTGTCCAACTGTTACTGCTGCTCTCATGAACCGTGAGGAAAAACACAACAATATTTACATGATTAGAACAAAAGATGACATGCTTACACAATACCAAACACTTACCAGACAGATCTAATATTAGCACAATGTCGCCTGAAAGCAGCAGACCAGATGAAAGGAATTTGTCATGAATTTTACTGACTGGCATGATAAATGAATGCATAACTATATAGTGATGCATCACATCTGCTGATATGTGTTTTACCATCACAGAACGATAGGAACCAAGTGGCCACAAGAAAACGAAACCGGAATTCCATTCCATGAGCAGAGCTAACAACATCCTCATTTCTCTTCTGCTCAAAGAAGCATCCATCCATACAAAGAGGATGTATAATCAAAACATTATTTCCACATTAAAACAGTAAACATTTCCTAAAATAGCACAAATAAGTGCTTCTCTTTATGCCCACTTCACTGAAACAGGAAATCAAAACCTCAAATAAGTACTTATTGTAATAATGTGATTTAACCAAGAGGTGAACAAAGCTACTATTTCTGCTCCCGTGTAAAATATGCTTTTGTTTTAATAAAAGTCCAAGAGATGACTGTACTTTTTTCAGATGACTGTCTTTCCCATTGACATGTTATGTAAACATTGCTCTATATTAATTTGGATATAGGCTAATTACCTTGTCACAAAAATAATGTTATAACTCAAAACCAGTGCTTTACTTTCGAGTGTGCGGTTCTACTGAACGAAATATGCAATGTTACAGGTACAGTATAATACACAAGATTTTATCACATATTGCATTGCAACATTGAAGAATCCTGATTAAATTATAAACAGTCTCGTCTGTCATTTATTAACAGAGATAAGTAAATCAGAACGTGTGATGTCCGAGACCTCTGATTCATTCACTAGACTTGCACTGGAATGTGTTTATTATCTCAAGTCAAAAGGAATGTTTTCCAGTCATGCGCTGGACAGAAAATGCCTATTTCCTGATGGCATTAAGCAATCACTTTTCGCACCAGCCCTTTTATTCAGAAATGTCTCAAGTTCAGGAGTAGACCGTACATGCATGTGAATCTCCTGTATTCCTCAATCTCATTTTTGACTGAAAACCACAAATATATCTGTTGAATCTTCAGGTTCAAGAACAGTTAACATTCTGCATCCTGCTAGTCTGATATACAGTTACATGCAATATGAGAAAGAATAAAACATTCACAAACAGTTTTGCTGCATCTGTGGTCAATCTAATTTTGATCAATGTAAAATAAAGAAGATCCACTTTCACTCACTTCTCAACTGTACTACAAATGAGAATGTCTACAAAACAGCTTCATATTATATGACGTGAGAATGTGGCTTCGAATTAGCCAATTCAATTGTCTGGTGGGTGTAGTGCATATCAACATCATTAACAAACATCAGTTAAGACATTAGCATCTCATTTGCCCACAGAAAAAACAAACAGACAATGCTAAGCATTACATTAAGTACAAAGAATTGTGTTACACCCTGTTGCTGGTATTTATCCATAATGGCAAACCTGCAGAGGTCATGTGATCATGCAGAATTACTGCCTCGCACATGGTTGATTTATTGATTTATTAATGCTTATTGCCGAGTCTTGTGCTGTTAAATGGCACTTATAAAAACACACAAATGCTTTGAATAAGCAAGTCTGCACACATGGACCTATAGATATAAGACACAGCAGTTGTGAAAAATTGCTTAGAAAAATTGCAGCTGTTAAACATCTTTTCTGTGTGTGAGGGGGTTTAATGATATCTGACTACACCACACACACACAGAATAACATGATTTCCTGAATCCATCTAACATTTCCTTCTATGACCTTCCACTGAACCCTCTGTTTCCATGTACAGTGAGCACAGATACACACACACTCTACAGATACAGAGACAAGCCCTCATATCTCATGTGAGAAAAGAGACAGTCCAGTGAAGTTGGAGAAGTTTAAACTCAGGGAGTGATCTGTTACACAAACATGCAGCTGAATATTGAGCTGCCATCTCCAGCATAAACACTGTCAGGAAACCAACAGAAGCAGTAAAGACTAACTTAACACAGAATGAAGATCTCAGAGATACCAGCAGTCTTCTGTGGCCCTCTAGAGGCCATCAGCTGCACTCACACGCGATGCTCAATGTTGGTCATGTGACTGAAAGACATTTATGTTATGTGAAAGTAAAGAGTTTGTCATATATTTGGATAGCAGACATAAAATACTTCTGAAAATCTACACGCCATATCAATTATTTAAACTATGATTCCTTCATTAAATAGGGATCAGGAGTGTTAGTGATGGTGTGTATGAGTGTGTATGAGTGTGTGTCAGGTCCTACCTGAAGCGCTGCATGGTCTGTTGTCTGTTAGCTCAGAGATGGCCCCTGTGGTGATGGTCTTCCTCATACGAGACACTGACCCCAGAACAGGTTTAGCCAAAGCATCGTCACTGCTTGCCCTTTTTATCTACACACAGGAACAATACCAAACCCTGACTGACAGCTAAACAGCTAAATCTATTTTATCCTGTAATCAGCATACAATACAAGTTAACATATGAGTGATGTTTCCAATCTTTTGAAAATATCTGCAATGATTTATTGATTCACACAACATGGTACATTTTAACATATGATTCATATATCAGATTCAGTAGATCAGATTCAGCATTTTGTTTGCATTATAGCCCAAAATTTTTAATGTTTGCATTATGTTAAACACAGTTCGTAATCAGTTCGTATTATAGAGGTAAAAACTGTGTTTAAATATTCTGTCTTATGTTCATTTGAAAGTTTGCTTTTTTTAACGCCATGCCAGGTTCTGTGGCTATTTTAATGGTGAGAAACGTTTATGATAAACTATATCCTTTTTTTCCTCTTTTCTTCTGTTCCTGAGCTCACCTTGCTGAGTCGCAGGTCAGAGGCGATGGTGCTGGAGGATCTGGAGGTCCTCATCCCCTTGTTGCTGGAGAAAGAGCTGCCGCTGGACGATTTTGTCCGCTCTGGGGCTCCCAGCTTGGGCAGAACCGCCTTGGCGGTGCCCCCTTTTAACATGGCTCTCTCCGTTTTTCACTCTCGCTGCTTGGTCTGTGGACACAAAGGAAGCAGAGTTAAATGGCTGTGATCAGATTAGCACAGGAAATAGTTTAATCCCAGTGGAATAGCTGAGAAGAAATGTTTTAGAAAAATGATGAAGTGCTACAGAAACACTTTTTTTCCAGAAACAGGCCCAGTACTCACAGAATTTTGAAGAAACCTCCAAATATTTCCATAGAATTAGAGCACCTGTCATTCAGAAAGTCCACCCCCTCGCATTGTTTATAAATATTTGTGTAATTTGATAATAACAGGAAAGTGGGTTTTTTTGGTAATTTGGTAGTTTCCCAACGGTAATAAATTTAGCTACTAATAAGATTAGTATTCTCAGTCTGCTGTCTAACAAGACTCAACAAACTGTTTTGTAGGATAAACAATTGTGATACAGTGACAATTTTGAAACAAATCCCAGAAGCCTGGTTACAGCTTCTGGGAGTATTAATACACAGAGCGATTGACTCAAAGTTAATGCAGAACGAAGTGAACAAAACAGAGGAAATGTGAAAGGACAGACAGGTGGCCATTGACGAAAAGAGTGAAAGTGACATATTATACCTCACAAAACACTTCAACTCTCAGTTACTTCTTTAGTAACTGATGACGTTGTTGCATTAGCTACGGCCTGCGTATTTGAATGCATTTGTACCACAACCAAACCAAAAATAGTTCACAGTCCTCTGTGTTAAAACCCTAAAACAACGAGATCAGCGATTTGGTGCAGATGGGAGGTTAGGATGCTTCACTCTAACAGCCTGCAAGCGCACTGTGACATTGGCACAGAACACGCACAGTTATGTGAAGAGAACCTTTAGTCTATGGAGAACAGGTCAGCTGCTCTAGATGCTGTCCCACAGAAAGCGACCCAATTACAAAACCCACCAGCGCAAAAATGACGCAGCTAGTCCTCAGTTTTCAACAGCAGATATTAAAAATCTTTCAAGCAGAAGACCATCTTAGAGAGAATGTCAGAGTTCTGGGTCTTAAATTTTATATAAGATAGAAGATTTATACAATAATTGTATCTTTTTATATTCTTTATAATTCAATATGTAAAATAAATATTCAGTATATCTTAAAAATGGCAAAACTGGAAAACATTGTATACCTGTATGTGTTTATATTTTAAAGTCACAATATTTAAACAAACAATTCAGATATCATATGACATTGAAAAACTGCACACTCTGTGGTATGTGGCACAGTAATATTGGGATATTGGTCACATCCTGCTCCAGACCACCTGAGATTTTACTGAACAAATGGCCTAATAAACACTGAACATCTTACAGTATCATTTTTAAAAATGTTTAATTGCATAAATGTTTAAATAATAAATAAATGCTATGCTATGTTACCAAAATAAATAAGCCAGATTTCTCCTTCGGATGAGGTCAAAGTGGCAGCCCTAATTATCCTGGGCCTCTTAAAAGCAGGTGGATGGCATCATTAAGCAAAACTTAATGATAAATCATATTATGAAAACATATAATTATTAAATCATTAATGCAAATCATATTTTTTGATTATTTTTATCAACTTTTTATCGACTGTTGGTTGGCTCTCTAAATGGCTTATTGGTCTTAGAAAAGCCCTGTATAATTAGGGTCAACCAGTTTGTTTTTGGAAACCGCTTACAAAGGATAAAAACTTACGTGAGACATGAGGCACTGGCCAAATACGTCCGGCTTCATGTGTAATATAACACACAGCATGACTTATACAGCTAGTATTGACACTATGTTCACAATGTGTAGACAGAAAAGAACTCAGCCTGATTCATCTGAAAATGATTTCCTTTAATTCATTTCCATGTACTAATATGCTTTCTGTAAAGCTACTTTTGAAACAATTTGCACATTAGGAAAAGCGCTATAGAATTATAATTTTTAATTGAATAAAATGTAATCTTCAGCATTCTGGAATCGCTTTAGAATGAGTCAAACAGCACTGATGATGAATTCCTCTCAGTGTGAGGATGATGCAGTGTAACCAACTTCCTGTTACTGAACGACTTAGGAAGAGAGAGGAAGCTCATTATGACTCAAGTGTTTCAGTTTCATATGTTCGTCATGCTCCAGGCATGATTTCAGAACCGCTGCATTGTGTTTATACTAGTTACTGCACTAAAACACTAAAGCGTTTTCTCTTTTCAACCAAAAATTACACAACATTTCCACAAAATGTTTCCACCATGTTTTAACCATAAAGAAACATTGACACAAAACACTGTTTGCCATAAACATTTCGTTTAAACATGGATTTATGAAGAGAATGAGGCAGACACAAATCCACACACGTAATCGTTGTGTCTCTGCACTCTGTTTCACTAACTGTGTTCTTTCTCAGAGACTGGTCATGTTTTGGATGGTCAGGGAGGAAGTTTACACTGCATATTAAACTGCTTCATCATATTCTCTGAACATTTTTCAGGCCTCAGCTGGAGTCTTAAAATAATCAACAGCATTTCAGCAAAATGGGACATGAAAAACACCCCAAAACGGCCAGCCAAATCTAAAAAAGCAAAAAAGCAAATCTCTAAATGAAACAAGTGAAGGCATGTGAAACTAAGGACAGAAAAAGTAGTTTCACATAGTTTGAATGAAAAAATGAAAGATGTTTCAACAAATATATATGCCCCCCATTCTCTTCTATATAATCACACAAATGCTGTATGTAAGCCCCACTTTTGTGACATCAGTTCCAATAGTTACTTTAGTGTGTTTACTGAGAAAGAAGGGGAATGTGAGGGGCAAAAAGAAGGAAAAGAGTGTGTCAAGAAGATTCTAGCAAAACAGGGTCTGTGTTTTTAAACCATTCCAGCGCAGCATGAGCCCCACAGGAGCAGCATCTACTCACCAACTGAAATCTATTTATAGCATGTTCACAAGAACATCAAATCATTCTCAGAGTTCCTGCTAAATCATAGTAATCAGCTTTAAAGAGTCCGTCTATGAGTCCATTGTTTGTCCCATTGTTGCATATCAATGATTAACCATAAATAGCATCAGTTCAGAACCCAGATCTTATCCCTAATTCACAGCACAGTAGAGAGTCTGTTAGGACAGCCTGGGATATTAGGGTAGATTCACGATGGTTTCAGAACAATATTCAGGCTTAATGTGGATGGAGCGCAGATGTTATTGGAACATCCTGGACAACATGATGGTGTTCCTCTGAGTAAGTGTTTGGAATCTTGGTCAGGAGAAAAGTGTCATGACAAAGTTTTTCAAACTTTGCTACAATCAAACACATTGTTTCCGCACTTTATCTCCCTGTGGTTATGTTTTTGTGTGTCGGTGTCGGTCATAGTAGTTTGCGGTTATCAGTGCCATGAAAGCTGAATGGCCACGCTCACTCTCTATCTTTCAGTTTTTGCTAATAAGCGAGGCTTTTAAAAAGGTCTTTATGAGATTCCTGTTTTACACCAAAGACAGACATTTCAAAGGTGCAAAGACAGCATTCAAGTGCTTTTCAAATCCTCCGTTCCAGACAAACTGAGCTGCCATAAACCTCACATCAAACCCCTGCCCCACATAATGAAATCAGCATGAGATTCACCCATCTGGTTTAACATCCCCTCAACCCAGTTTACTGCTCTTAACAGAACCAGAGTGTTGCTTTCATTCTGCTGATCTGACATAACCAGCAGCTACAACATCTGTATCACATTTGAATAACAGCAGTTCAAGTCCCATTTATTTAGTCCCACCTTTATCTGAAGGTCTATGTTATTATACCTGGACTATATTATTACCTGAATCTTGTATCGCAAACTGTGTCTGAGACAGAGATACTGGTAGGTACAAACAACAGATTTGCCATTATGTTCTGAGCCAATGGATCTACTCCAGCCCAGCTGCTGAGATTGACAACAGAGAAACTCAAAGTACTGCCAATAAGACACGAGTCAAACATATGGCTCTCGTCAAACTCCAGGTTCCAAACATTCAGGCAGTCCCCTTAAAATGGGTAATGTGCTTTTAAGACGCACATTAACTACTCAGCAATTAACAGATGACCTAAAAAGAATTGTTCAAAAAAAGTATATGTAGACAGCCTCATGATTTCCACAGAACGCAAAGGAAACAGTTGGAGGAATGAGTCATACAGGTTGGAAAAAGAGCGAGTTAGTCCATTCAACAAAATGTGACCCACAGAAAAGGGTTGATATAAATGATTCTAAACTCTTTGTACGTGTTCACATATGCCATTCATAGTGTTTATAGTGGTCTGTATCCCTCAGTGACTGATCTCTGTTCTGGACACATACACCAACCAACTGGAGGAAACCACAACTTCTTTAAAAATGGCTCTCATAAAGTCTCTTGGTTACATACGTAACCTCAGGATCCCTGAGAAAGGGACCACAGCGCTGTGTCTGGTTTGATGCTATGGGGAATGCTTTTCATGTGACACGCTCTTTATGTGCCCTAATGTCCTCGCAGGTGCACCTGATGTCCATCAAGAACTGCCCTGGCCAATTACATTGATGTGATTAGACATGAGATTCAGATACCGGTCTTACTGAAGGCTTTCCCTATAGCGTCAAACCAGACACAGTGTCTCGTTCCCTCGAAAGGGAACTACTTTTTTTAAAACCAATATCAATTATTTTTGTGTGTCAGATAACACATATGCAGAATTGGTTTTAAAATACTGCCTAATTTCTGATTTTTTAGGATGTCTGCAGATTCAGATGACAACAACCTGAGACACGAGCAAAGCAAAACTTAAGACTCTGCATACCTATACTGCAATTACAATTAGATGAACTTAGAAACAAAAGTCATTGACAAGCCCCAAATTAGATCACTAGCAAACATCTGTCAACATCTGCACACCACCTGAAAACACTGAATGTGTGTACTGGTCTTTAAGGCACAAGCTGAGAATCATAGAGCAAGACAGGAAGTAAACCATTAGCATCTACATCCTTCTCCCCTGATGTGACACGAGTGTCGAAATCAGAGAAAAACACAGAGTCAAATAAACCATCACTTATTAACAATAGAGAAAAACGGTTACTATTTAAAAATATTATTTTACTAAAAGACAGCAAAGAATGTCACTTAAAAATACACACATAAAGAAGAGCAGAAGGGGTTAACATGGGAAACAAAGCAACTAGGCTAAAAGCAACCTAATAAGGCTTGTGAATTGATATAAAGGCCACACAAATGATGTGAGCCAAACTGAGGTAAACATGAAGTCGATTCTAAAGCTGCTCTGGGACTCAGAGATCCTGTGTCTCATGCAGTTCTCACCTTGTCCTCATAGATCTGAAGCCCCGTGGACCACAGCTTTCTGTGTATGAGTAAATGACACCAGGGTCTTCTGCTTCTGAACCATTAACCTCATCCAACCCAGAAGTCAAGAGAACTCACATGTCTTTGAATTAGATGACAAAGTATTAAACCATGTGCTGTTTTTAACACTTTAATGTTATTGTGTTATTCAGACATTTGAGAGACTGGGGGAAGGACAGTGAATGTGTGAGCACAATGTCTTACTGGAACATACTGGAAACACAAATATTCTACAGATATTCAGGTCAAGTTAGATGGCATCAGCTCAGGGTAGATGTTAATTTCTTTGACGTGAGGTCCTAACTAAATATATACTGCATAAATAAATTAGTAATTTTTAGAGACCACTCCACATCATCTGCCCTTTATACTATCAGAGCATGTATTTCTCATCTGCCTCACCTAAGTTATCACCTAACTAAAGTGCATAGATCTAATAAAAGGTCCCTTAAAACCAGCCAGGACAGATATAAAATACAGTAAAAATATTCAGAATGTCAAGAAACCTCAAAAATTAAACTCAATACTGCCTTTACCAAATTTGCCAAGCAATTTCATTGTCAGATGTATCAAGAACATTCCACACAGTTACCCAGGCAGACTGAGATTTACACAGCAAGTATGTAGTCCATTTCCTGCACATTCTTCTCCTCTGAATACAAACCCACCAAAAGCGCTCTGACATACTCCACTTCAGGACTCTTTGTCTCATCTTCTAAAAGTTACAGTTTACCTACCAAAGCAGATCTTAAAAGCTTAGTTCACCCTACAATGAAACTTCTGTCATTAATTACTCACCCTCATGTCTACCACACCTGTAATACCTTCATCTTCTGAACACAAATTAATGCCAATAACAGCAATGCAAATGCCACTTTCAAGGCCTAGAAAGGTGATAAAGACATCAGTAAAACAGCCCATGTGACCACACTGGTTCAGCCTAATTTTAGAATACTTGTGCACAGAAAGCCCTACAGTGCATGCTCGTGGTTCTGATGCTACAATCTGACGTAGAACCCAGAATCTCTGCACTGTTTACAAGCAGAGGAAGACATGTTGTATATAAAAACAGTAACTGTTTTAAAGTCAAGATATAATTTATTATTATTAAATCATTAACATACACCAATAAACGTTATTTTATTACTGTTACTGACAGGCAAAGGTTGTGCTTGCATGCTTTAAAAAATCTATAGCAAAAAGTTCCAGCGACAACATCAGCTGTTAACGTCACCTTGTGGGAGGACCTTTGTTAAGAATTCTTTAAGATTTCCCCAATTTTCTTGCTCTAAAATATTTATAACTGATTTAAAGTCTATATGAGGTCTAGAACGTGTATCCAGTGTGACTCAAAAATGAATCAACGAGACAAAGGTCGATTGGAGCATGTCCTTTCTCCCTGCTGTCTTTATCTCAGTAATTGGAGCCACAACCCTCCGTTCTCCTGGGTACTGCTAAACTAATCCACCCGCAGACCAAACGGCAGCCACAGAACAAGGGCGAGAGGAAGATCAGAGGAGAGCTAGCAGTAAATGACCGGCTGCTCTCTGTAAACAGCTCATGAATAAAATAAGTTTCTTTTGAGTCAATACAGGGCCTCTCTCATCATTTGTTGTACCTCAAGCGTACTGTTTACTTTTATTTTGCAAGAAAAGCCCTGATGTCAATCACAGGAACTGGTGACATATTTTTCAAATGTGGTTTCCCTGGCAACTCAATGTGGCTGATGTTGCCAGGGCCTACAATGACTCAAAGCAGATAACGTAGGTACTTGCAAACTTACTAAATGATAATATTGTCACTACACAAAAACAGATTATCTCTCTAACAGTTGTTTATTAAATATCATTGGCCAACTGACAGGTTTACATTACAGTAACTAGTACATTCAGACTAGACTCACATCCATCAATCTTTGGGACAAGTCTTCATACAAAGTCCAAAGCATCATTACCACCACAGGCTTACAAGTGACACTCTACTATTCAGAGACATGATGAGCGTCTATATTCCACTACAATAACTGCACTGATTGGTTCTGATCTAGCATTTGGGTCGAATGCTGAGCTGCTCTGTAAGCAGCCTCCCCTCACTATGTAATTAGGCTTTACTACGCACACAGGCTGGTACACAAAATCTAATGGTCCATTTGTCATTTTCTAGTTTATATTAAGTGCCTAATTGTTAGTCAATAAAAAACTCATTTAAATGTTACCCAAAAACTTGTTAACCAATCATTCAAAACATCACCAGAATGCATTGCACTGATTCTAGACTCCCTTTGTGATTCACACTTTCTACCTAACCTACATGATTCATGCATTCAATAACCTTTCCTGATAAACAAGAGATGATTTCACAGCTGATCTAGCCTGTCTGACATGTAACACTGAACACATTACATGCACTTACATGCACAATAAGGTCATTCATTTGGTTACCTATATACACCTATAAAAACAAGTAAGACACATTGTAAATTATTCATTTCATGCCTTGATTACAAATAAATACATGTTTATAATGAACCAAGATCATTCTTTGTACACTATTCCCTTCTGGACATAATGCAGAGATGCTGAATCATACTGTTTATTATGGTTAGACCGCATGGTCATTTATTAAACGTTAATTATGTTAAAATATGTATGCAGCAAAAGCTCATTCTGTCGCATTCTGTGTGTTTATCAAACATTGATTAAACAAAATTAATCAACCATTGTTTAACATTTCATAGTTTCAGAATTAGCCTATAAGGGAAGATTGCTGTACAGTAAATATTAAATAAGAGAATTGGATACAGTGTTTAGACTATTAAAAGTGAGTGGATGTTCTGCTGTTTCTGCATGCAACGAGACCAATACAAATACAACCAAAGGCACCAAAAAAGCAGGTTTAAATCTCACTATCACTGGTTTCAATTAGATTTTTTGCAACTCTTGTTACTTGCATGATTGTGTGATTATGATATGATGTTGATGAGTCTTTAAACACAAGTAATGTGCCCTCAAAACTCAAATCTGATCCCAAATTCCCATCTGTAACAATCACAGACACACACTAACATACCTCACTCGCCTTTGAGAGTCTCTCCTATACATCTCACACAGCTGGAAATGACCTTCCTTTTCCAGAGTCCAAGACTATTTATAGACACTTCATTCCGAGTGTGTGTGTGTGCTTTTGTTAGAATTCAGCCCAGCAACGAGGACAGAGCAACTGGGCTGTCACTGCTTCCCTAAACAAAATCACATACGCACCTGACTTGAAGTACAAGTCTTAGTACAATCAAAGAATATATGTACATATGACTATTCAAAACAGAACGAGTTACACCTCAATTACACATAAATTTAATATACCCTAAAAACCCCTATTGCTGGAATGATCTTACAAACTCATGCACAATGTTGGTGAAAAGAAACTCCACTGTATTATTAAAATGAAACTCATTAATAAGATAAGATTATGTTCTAATCATATCTCTGCAGTATAGACTCCGATACAGAGATATTATCTAGGACAGCGTGTTCTTGAGAGCTCGGCTCTCTCTGTCGAAGACACACTTTTTCACGGTTTCATTTGATGTCTTATCCAGAAGAAACACAAGGGTGTAATTACCTACAAATAGCTGCACACTGGGGGAACTAGGAAAGTTTTACTTTGGCTGTTTTTAGCTTTTGTTTTTTTGAGGTTGGTAAAAGAAGATTTTAAATATTGAAGGGCATAAACAGTAGCTTTTAGAGAGGACCCTGTAGTTAAGCTTGATTTTGTTTATGGTTGTTACACAGAACTGGCTTTTGTATAAGGCCATACTGCCAAAACTACCATTGGCCTGATGTCGCTAGCACAAGAAACACCAGCAAAACTGATCAATATGGTTTGAAAACAATCAACAATATTAGGTTGCACCGTTACAATGAGCAACCTCAGGATAAACCAGGTGCCTTACAATTACACTAATGAGTTTTTTAAATGTATTTTAACATTCCTGACTTCTCTTTTATGAGAAAATGTACTGTTGCCGAGACAGTTATAACACGCTGTCAGTGTTTATGGCTTGTGGTGTTGTTTTTGACCTCTAGACATCCTCAAAGTCCTCTATTGTCCTCATTACTAAAAGGGCGAAGGACCCTGCTGTTTTCATTAGGATTATTTTTTATTATTTTTTAAGGTTTTCAGGGTTTTTGGGCCCCTTAACATGCTCAAAAACTCTTGAAACGTGGCATACACATCAGAGTTGTCTGCCATTAGGCCCACGCAAAAGTTGGCATGTCAGCAGGACAGGGGGGCTTGGTAGCGCCCCCTGGTACGGGCACGAAAAGATGCTGCATATATCATACATGCATGCACCTGTATGAAATGCGTATCGGTCTCAACGACCCAAACAACTTTCACACTGGCACCCCTTAGCTCCACCCAACAGGAAGTCGGCCAAAAGTGTGTGAAATTTAAATACTGCTCCTGGGGATTTCATGTGATTATCAACAAACTTGGGGAGCATCATGCCAAGACACTGAGGATTGTTAAAGTTCAACTTAATTTACTTACATTCAGCCAAGTCACTTCAGATTTGGTCAGAATAATGTAGAGACATGGCTTGATATAAAGCTGTAGAAGAATTTGTGATCTCTTACATTATGTTGCCATGGTAACGCATCAAACTTTGAAGCTACATTTAGGTGTATTTAAGGCTCTTATCTCACACTTGTCAGGTGTGGGTAAAAGCTTATACATCGAACTGCCTTGAGCTTTAAGACATTTCTGTGCTGATCTTTTGTGGATTTTCTGCCTTTGGCATTTTTTTGCCATGTAATATTTTTGTTCACTGCCCTATGTGATCAAATCATAACGGGTTTGTGAGCCATAAATTATCACTTTAGCGACCTTTTAAAATGTAGACAACTTTTTCACGCAGACGCCCATAATAAAAACAAGAGAACTTTTGCTACCGTGGCACTAAACTGTAATCAGTAACAAATGTTGAGAAAAAAGACTGGAGGTGCTCCAGAAGTGGATGTAAATGTTATAATGATCTGCATGGAAATGATGCGTTTGTATTTATTATTTAGAAACTTTTGTTCAAACATCTGATAGACAGATAGACAGGTAGATAGAAGCAGAGCTTTTGAGTTATTCAATATCACAGTCACTGAAGAAAGTGAAGAGGAAATTAAATGTGAACACTGTATGTAACGATTACAAAAAACGGCTATTCAATTCATTTTCTTAACATACAGAAATGTATATAAAAAACTAAAGTCAGATTTGGTTCAATCATCCGCGCACTCACTGCAGTCTCGATCTCTTTAGTTCACACAGCTCGTGGCAGATGTACAGCAGTATGCAACACACAGCGCGTACTGTAGCGCTCACCAAACACGCCATGAGAAAACATATAAAACACACGAGCCCTGAATCTGCGTCTATGTGACACTATGGGGCCGGTGACGGGCTCATCTGACAGCGGTGACCGTTCAAACAGCAGCTCACTCCCGCTCGCAACACGAACACGCTCGCTGATAAAAGTGCGCTTAAGAACAGTGGATTGAAGAAGTGTACTTTCTCACTGACGACTACAAATGCTTTGTAGAAGCGATACAGTTATTACAACACAATGTCTACATGGACATGAAATGTTTTAGATGATGCTAGAGAGACTGATGATCAAATGATGTTGAGACTCACCTGTTTCGTGCCGGTGAGGAGCGCCGCTGTTACTTTCTGAAGATGCTCGAGCGCCGAAGCAACTTCTCCAGCAGGTGGAGCGCGCGACATTATGGTGCAGTGAACGAGAGGCATGCTGGGTAATGTAGTCACTAATGTAGTCAGCCTCGAGGCGGAGCTATATGGAACTCAAGGCTAGTAATGTCATGATTTTTTTACGATACAGCACTAGCCTGTCATATTTATTGCTAACCCAAGATAATCTATTATCTTTTCGTCATTACACTAAAATTAAACAAAATTTCATTCAACTAAATTTCATTTTTAGCCAATTGGGGGTCAGGCGGATCTGTGAATCAGCAATAAAAAATAAAATGTTATTATTTTTTCCAACTTTGACTTTTTTACATCAGCGGATCCATGAAGCAAATAAAATAAAAAGCGTTGTCTTGTGCAATAGCTTTGTGCAATTGTTCTGCAGTGGCTTTTAAAGTTCAATGCATTTGTTATGATGCCTTATAATGATCAGACATAATTTAGGACATGACACTTTATCCAAATTTAATCACAATAAATAACCAGGGACTATAACTGCTTTTAGGTGCTGAGGCTTGTGTGTATTTATTAAACACAGAAAGAAGTGAAAGAAGAAGTGGTTCCAGCCATATACACGCAATCCATTGCACATATGAATTTAATGCATTCAAGTCTAATATAAAAATATGCTATTTTTTCATAAAACTGACTCATCAATAATGGAGTTTGATATTCTCTTTCCAAAAATAGGTCTTTTTGTCTTTTTTTCCTTTTCAATGTTTTTCTTATCAAGAGGCCAGACAAGATTTGAACAATTGCTTGGTAACTAACCATTAGCAAGTGGTACCAAGCCTTGGCCACTAGATGTCACTATAAGGACAAAAACTTCTGCTTACGGTTTTTATGCTTACAGTGAGTTTAATAGACCTTTATCACACTTCCTATTTCCGGGAGGCAAAGCAGTGTATCGCTACTTCCGGTGCCATCGCAATAAAATCTATTTTTTTGAAGAACAACAATTTCTATATTTGAAGAGGAAAAAAATCTGAGAGAAGAAAAAATTAAGTGAGAGTGAAAACTGTTTACACAGAGATATAATTCTTTGGACTTCTCTTGAAGGAAGGTAAGGGTAAAATTATTCTTCATGTTTTTATCACGTTGCGGTTCAGAGCTTCCATAGGAAACATATGAGATAAAAGGTCACATTTGTTGGAATTGAGTCACTAACCCAACTGTGTAATCTTTACGTCAGTCTGACGTATTGAACTACGGGGTGGCATCACGCTTCCAACATGGCTGCGCCCGCAAAGAGCAGAGATGCTGCTGTTACAGTCACTTCTAGCCAGACAGAAAGTGTTTCCCCCGCGGAGAATGTTCCGCTGCAATATAGTCTTCTGCTGGATCACCTCATCGGTAACAAAAGGCAAATTAAAGACTTGAGTCCGACCGTTATGGGTCCTTTGCCGAGTCCTCAGAAATCGGAGGAGCAAAAGATGATCGAGAGGGGAATGGAGAGCTGCGCTTTCAAAGCACTGATCGCATGTGTCGGAGGTATTTCACCTGACAGACACTGGACATGTTTTAACACGTTCACACGTTATTAAACTGATTGAACGGCTAAAGTTGTCAGCAGTAAATACATATCCCACGACTGACAACGATACTATGTACCTTTGAACACAAGGTCGAGTGATGCGGTCCAGTAACTGCTGAGCTCATATGTGAATACTGGAAGTAGGGCTGGGCGATATGGCCTAAAAATAAAATCCCCGATTTTTTTACAAAAAAATCGATTTACGATTTAAATCGATTTTTCCCCCCTTACTTAAAATCAATCTGCNGATGACAAAGAAATTGTTTAAAACAAGTTTTAACTTTATTTTGTTTTGAACCCCGGCTTCTCCACAGTATATATGGGCACCATATCCTTTGCGATACACATTGCGACAGCATCCGTGATCGTTTTTATCATAGTGGATGCAGTTTGTGAATGTTTCTACAACTGTAGGTTGTTTTTCGGCGGGTGTGCTTGTGCTGCCGCGATCTTTTTCATGTCGTAGGGC